>JAVGVS010000027.1:2238019-2312925 GCA_032718565.1 Distichodus sexfasciatus | reverse complement strand
CTTCTGTTTTTGTGCACGGAATATCTCACAAATACATTCACATACACAGGGATCTATTCTCGCCTTGATCGCACCACTGAAAATATTGTGCGTCATTAATAAGCGTCTGAGTGAAATGCAAGCAGCGCATGCTGTGGCCATTTAAATGACTTACACGAAGCTTCGATTCTAGAAAAATTGCCTCGACCATTTTTTGTAATCGAATTATTCGAGTTATTCGAATAATCGTTTCAGCTCTACACACAAGCATTACGTTGTTGTGTTTAGGACGCGCTGCACTACTCAGATTTGTTAGTTTGATGTGTAACTGCTGTCACAGTCTTGAAATCAGTCCATTTCTGATGAAAACTGAACTGCACCTGTAGATTTTTCTCTATTTTTTAGCTTTATGTAGTATAAAAGTGCTGAAACTGTAGCGCATCCCGAGCCAAAACAAGGACGACTGTAATGAAGAAACAGACAAAATCAGCTCGGAGTACAGATGTTACCTCAGGGTGTGTTACGATTCTTGGGAACACATACAACGGAACAGTCTCAGAGGAAGGAGCAACCTACCCTCTCGTGGAACTCGGTGATGAGCCAGAGCTCCATCTGCAGGTTGGTCCCTCGTTTCTCGGCGGAGATGTAGTGAAGCAGGTTCTCGTGTCTCAGTCCCTCCGTCTGGTAAATATCCCTCTCGTTCTGCCACGACTGCTTGTCCTGAAAACATGCAAACGCCCAAACACACTCAGAACAACGCAGAAAGTACATTTATCCTGCGTTACACAGCAACGCTACCTACTGGCTAATATTTTAATGTAACTTAAACATGCATGTCTTAAAACCCGAAGGGGATACGTTTGTGACGGCTGACCTGAACGGGAAATATCTTGACTGCTACATATTCGCTCATCAGCTGCGCCTTCCACACGCACCCGAAGCGCCCCCTGGCTTTCAGCTCCAGCAACTGCAGCGGCTTCAGACTCACCAGAGGAGAGGGAGGAGCGGCACCCGCGTCCTAACACAAGGCAAACCTGGCTGTTTAATGACACTCTGTACCGAAGGAATAGCTAACGTATATACTTATGCAGAGATGGATGGATGGATGACAGCGGTGGCTACGGCGTAACCAGACCTGTCTGACGTCGACGTGGCCGTACGGGGGTTTGCGCTGGTGGTAGGTGTAGCAGGCGAGGACCAGCGCTAGAGAGAGCACCACAAGTGGGAGGAGAGAGTAAACCAGCACCCCGAGAAGAGATGGGGCAGCGGGCGGAGGCTGGATCTTCACTACGATGGGGGGGAAGAAAAACAAAACAAAACAAACACACAAAATATGACTATCGTCATGCAAATAAAGCAGTACATTTAGATATTGATTCTCCATAAAATGAAACAGTGAAAGTGAATGAGTAAGTGAACCGTCGACTTTCCAATCACAGGGGAAACTCCCTGACCTTTACGCTAGTAACAACTATATTTCGGATTGTTTCTAAAGTGAGTTCCTAGAAACGTGTATCGTGGCTGAAGAACCCTGACCGCCTGCAACTGTGTCCCTGGACTTTTCTGCCCTCACCTGCAGGAGCGATGGCCTCGGGAAGGTGTGTGAACCTCTCATTGCAGTGGTTTCCTTCACAGCAGCAGAAAAAGACCTGAGGGCTTTCCTCTGTGGCCACACACTCCTGTCTGCTCGCGTTCACACACACACACACACACACACACACACACACACACACACACACACACACAGAGACAGACACAGAGATCAGCACATGGCAGTTAGAGGACGTAGCAGAGATATAAGCATAAGATAAACACACTAGGTGACGTGTGTTCGATTAAACGTGGAGAGAATGCGTTTCTCCTTCCACCTCACTCACTTGTCGTAGCAGTTGAAGTCGTCCAGCCAGCAGCCCTTCTTCACCAGTTGGACGCTTCCGGAAGAGTTGATCCAGGAGGCGTAGCAGTGCTGCCGCTTGTCCTTCTCTCCCTCACACCGCTCGTAGCCGCTCTGGTTGGTCTTCTCCGCCCGCCAGTTATCGTTATAGTACACACACTCCCTGGTGCCCACCTCCCCCAAACCGGGACCTGAGGGACAAATAAAAAGACATTTTTGTTAACAACTGTAAACACACTGCAGTATGTGTCCTGTGTCCACCAAATGCGTTTTTCCCGCAGGCAGCACCTATTTTTTAATACAAATCCTATGAGCTGCTGCGTTCAGAACGCTAAGCGCCTTCAGCGAAAAAGACGCTGGTGGAGATGTTTTTTTACCGCAGCGCACAGGGCACTTCAGGACGAAATGCAAACAGTGCTGGGCTCGTCAAGGTCACTTCTCTCTTGCTAGCCCATCAAAATCGAGGAAGGAGCGGGACGTAGACGGTCAAAAATTCACTAACAGTCAGCTAAACTGCCAATTTCAAAGGAACGCGTAACAACGTTTACATGAAATAGCAACGAACGCGGCAGTGCCCGATGACACTTTTTGTAACTTAGCAATAACAAGTGCTGAGGGGAATGCTCTGGAAGTAGGGTTTTGACCGTTTGCTGCACAGAAAAACGTGTTTGCTTGACACAGGCCCTAAAAATGTGTTGGAAATTAAAAAAAAACATTGTTTTATCAGTAACAAGAATTTCTTCAACCTTGTTCGCCCGTTTTTCTCGGAAACCTCTGTTGCGACAAGCGACTGGTTTTGCCGTGCAGTCACATATACTCAAGAGCAATAAAAAAAACCCACAATTTTATTTTATATTAGTTAATATACCAGACACAAGGAATATAACCAATAATATTTTGGAGGAGGATGAAGTACTGGAGAAAGAGGAGAAGGAGAAAGAACAGGAGGAGAAGGAAAATGTGGAGGAGAAACAGGAAGAAAATATGAAAAGGAAGAGAAAAAAAGAGGAGGAGAACAAAGGAAAGGAGGCAGAGAGAGAGAACAAAGAATGAGAAAATGACAAAAAAAAATGACAAAATGGCTGAAGAAAAAGAGGAGGAAGAGGAAAAAGAAAATAAAGAAGCAAATTAAAAAGGAGGAGGAAAGAAAAGGAGAAAAAGAGAAAGAAGACTGGGGAAAAGGAATGGGAAAAACAGAAGACAAAGAAGGGAAGAGAAGATGAAAAAGAAGAGGAAGACAGAATAGGAACTAGAAAGATGAACTGAATGAATAAGAGGAGAAGGAAAAGAAAGTAGAGGAGAAATAAGACAAATAGAGACGCAACAGGAGGAGGAGGAGGACAAAAAGAAGAAGAGGAAGAGAAAAAGGAACTACTTCATAGAAAAATATGAAAACCTGAATGAAGAGAGACGAGTTGGAAAAGAAAGCAGAGGAGGAATAAGAGAGAAAAGAGGAAGAGAAAGACAAAAAGAAAGGTTTAGAGGAAGGACCAGGAAGAAGAAAAAAAGGGAAGACAAATGTCTACTTTTGTAGCTACAGCCATTAACACGTTAAACCTCACACACATCACTGGCAGTGTGTGAAACGTCAGAAGCGTTACAAACGGACTTTTCCCCATCCGCGCTCTCATGAGTCGAGTGTCAATAGTGTGCTGTTGTGCAGCTGCTGAACCACTAAAACCTAGTTCAATAACCAGCCAAAGTTGTTTAACAAATCATTAAATCTTTCATGTGGTACAATAACATCGGTACACACGGGCAGGACATCAGAAATCTGTTAACCACACTTGAGCTCTCACAGCTGCAGGTCCCGTTACCAAAAAAGTGGCATAAAATATCAATATGGAACTCTTTAAAAGCCACAATTAAACCCAGATGTGTGAAGTGTTGGTAGGAAAAATCCACACACAAACGCACACACACAAAAACTGGGTCACGCTTCGTGTTTACATCGAGTGGACGTATGAAGGCGAGTTGAGATTAATCTGAATATTTCCAAAGATTATGACGGCACAGTGACGTGGCTGTAATAATACACTGAAAGAAAAACAGATTCGGCCGTATTGTTCAATTGCAACGCTTTGGGGGGGGAAAAAAACAAGTCCTGAAACACAAAAAATCTGCCTCTTTAGGTCTCATGTATAGCTGAGGGCCGCCCTTCCCCCAAGTGGTAACCCATCTCACATTAACCACCCACTCTCCCCTTCTGCCCCAGCACACACACACACACACACACACGACAACAGGCCATTAGGGGTATTGAGTCCACGAACCTACACATCTATATGGCTGAACTGTTTATTAAACATGGCATGGATGCCCATTTTACCAGCAAAACTGTCCAAAGATGCAACAGCGGATGACAATAAACAAAAGCAACGGGAATTTTAAGTCCGCATTAATATTCCCTCATCAACTACTGTACGTTGGCGTCCTTGTGTATCAGAGCCAAAATGAAGGGCATTGCCGAGTACAACCTCACACACAAGGAATCTGCTGTGGTGTTTAGTGCCAAGGTAGTTGTGTGTAAAAAAAACAACTAAAAAAAAAAACCACACAAAGAAAAAACATTACAGTTGAAAATATAGAAAGAAAAATGTTACAATTGTGTATTTTGAGATTTTACATTTAAAGCACAACCTTAATGTTAATATTTACCAGCAAGATTACATGCATTGGTTAAGTCACATGACCAGGGCAAATTACAACATCAGCCCCGAGGCCACGACCTCAACTCCCTCAAATTATATTCTGTTCTCTCTCTCTCTCCCTCTTACACACCCACACACACTTACACAGACAATACAGAGCTATATATGCAAGTTGAAGCTCCCCTGTGGAGTCTCGTTTGATGAAGGCCCCGAAGCCAGATTACAATGGGCAGCTTTTTATGGCAGCGCTTGGAAAACAGTGCTTGAGAACGCAACCTCGCTCATGAGCACCTCAGTGGTACCTTTAGCGGTCTGGAACTTAAGCTGGCAACCCTCAGATCATGGGCCCAACTCCTTTACCGTTACACTACCACCACCATAAAAACTTGCCCACGTGTGTGTGGGGTTCTGTCCTACTGACACAGACACACACAGCTATGCAGGAGCTCAAAAGTGCTTCTGTTCTAAAGAGAGTCTTTCTCACACACACACCAGTTACAGAAGAAGTGGGACATCATGAGCTAGAACTGATTGGCTCTAGCTGTGGTTATGGGTGTATCATCTTAAGCGGTGGGAAACACACTGACCGCAACATATATGCAATCACCTAAAATATCTAAGTACTTGTTACATCTTGACCATTAAAGACAAAGATGGGGTCCACAAAAACAGCTAGAACTGTAGGTCTGATTTGAACTGTATTGTTTCTTAGAACTGAATGTTTCTCTGAAAGTTCTTCCTGTATAAACCCAACTAACTGTTGGGAAAACGTTAAATGATGACTCATTAGACCATTTCTCGCATCCAGTCGTCAGTTGTGCTGGTTTTGTGATGTTGACACTCCATGTCACTTTTAGCACTGGTGACTAAAGCTTTATAAATGTTGACTTTGTTATGTTCCTTGTTTGTGGAAACCCGGTGTTCAAGGCAGATACTGCCAAAATCTTTTGATCCCTTAGACAAAAGACGGGGAATCTTTCAAAAAACAAAAAATATAATAATAATTACAGCTGTATTATTCAGGTGAATAATACTTGAATACTTCTTAAACCACACAATGCCAACTTATTTAAGACCTAATTTTACAAAGCCCTTTACAACACTTAACATTCCTCTGATTAACTTTAATTTTTAATTTGACTGGGAATGGGTGGTGGGTCCAAACTTCATTTTTGTCTATATGTTACAAAGCTGCTGAGACCTTTCCACGTGCAACTATTATTTTCAAATGTATTTAAATTCTGTATGTTACGATCTATTTATTGAAATTATTACTGTTATTACATTTGGGGCATTAACTCTCAACTATAATTTGTATAGGTACTGATAAAGTAGTTTATTTTACTATTTATTTCTTTTTTTGTGTATTCATGAGCTAATTTGGAAAGGAGCTCTGGGTGAGTTTGTAATAGTTGTCAACGTTCTTTCTGTTTTTCTTTAGAAATTTTAGCTGTGTGTCTGGGAACTTTTGTTTGTCTAAACCTCAGTGTGAAAATATAGATAAATCTGATACGCTACAACTAAAAAATGTTAAAAGCAACTATTGAAATGTATGAGAACCTCGTGTGACCAGTGTTATTTTTTCTCTCTGTGTGAAATTCCTGTGAAAAGGCCAAACTGGCGCAATGGTGACTGACCCTCAACAAGTTACATTATTTAAAGCAGTAAAAAAAAAGCAAACAAACAGGGAATATTACAAATTGATTACTGGACAGAAAGGCCGAGCCGGACAAAACAAAACGAAATACCACATATGATGGTTAAAAAATCAGATAATTTTTGTTAAACGTGCTGATTTATGGAAGCGTTTCGGATCATTTCGCATCTCGCCGGAACAAAACAAACGCGCCTCACGCGCTGTGAGAGTTGAAACGAGCTCGTGCTCCTCGTCTTACCTGCCAGCAAACTCGCCCGGATGAGCGCCAACGCGAGCCAGCCAACAAACATCTTCCTTCAGCGACCTGAGCTTGATTTGGAGCCCGTTTCGTTTGGAAAGCATTTACAAAAAAAATAATGTTTCTGCCCGGCTTCCCAAAAAAACCACGAACTACAACAAACGGCCCCGGGGGCCTCGCGCGAGTTTATCGGCTCAGCGCGCGAGGAGGCAGAGTTTCATGTTTGTATTTTTGCGGGAACCTGGCGGCTCGTTTTGCGGGTTTAAACAGCGACCGAGGCCCGTAAAACCATGGCTTTCGTTTTCTCCTGAAGAGTTGCAGAAACACACGCCGCACTGATAGAGTTGACCACGGCAGAAAAAAAAACACTGAACCGAGTCCAAAATGGCTCCTGAACGGAGAACGGTGACGTCACGGGAACCCGGATGTTCCTATAGGTTAAGCAATAACGGAGGATGGAGATATGAGCTCCACCCTGACAATAAAATAGTAAGTTCATTACCTCACTGCTTTCATGAAAAAGTGAAGAAAAATGTCACCAACCTAAAAATCCTGAAAACAAACGCACAGAAAAATAAGTACATAAAGAAAAATGAGCCCTAAAAATATTAGATCCTATAAAAACCATATTAAAATGTAGTCACCTATTTAGATTCTATAACCGAAAACACAAAACGTGATCAACCTACATTATCTGTAGACAAAGTAATGTTTGAGACAAGTGATCTACCTAATAATGTTTGTAAAATACAAATGATGTAACAAAAAAAACCACACACAACTCCATCATTACCTCACTGCCTTCATCCTAACCGACATCCTGACCGACCCTAAAATATGCAACTACAAAAAAGAGCCCAAAACTGCTGTACCCTAAAAACTAGAGAGAAATGTGATCAATGTAATGAAGAAACAAAAATGAACAAAAAGATGTTAAAACTAAAACGATCTTCACCCTAAAATCAAAAAAGTAAGTAATCTACCTAAGATTTGTAAACAAACAAGAAAAAGAAAACCATCATTAACCCACTGCATTCAAGAAACTGAAGGAAACATGAATATATGAAAGGAAGAAAAAAAGGAAGAAAATAGGATTGGACAAAAATACCCAAAAATAAGGCAAATAAGTCAACATAATAATATCTGTAAACTAAGAAATGAAACATCCAAATATAACATAAAAATAACCCCCAAAATGGATAATCCATCATAATAATGGAAGAAAAGTGAACAAACAAAAGAAACAAATGCAACCCCCAAAACAAAACTGGCAGATAAATAAAAATAAAAATGATCTTGTTTTGAGATCAATCTAATAACATCCATAACCTTAAATAACAAGCACCAAATGTAAGAAATGTGATCATTTAAAAACATGTACCATAAAAAAACAATGAAACAATTAATCACTTCATGTTAAACCTTAAAACGTCTAATACATTAAAGAAGAGGTGTGACCATAAAATATCTAGGATCTTCATCAAATAATAGATTAAAAATGTTCAGCCTAACCATATTCTGACAAAAAATCTAGCATGCTGTCATGCAGGAATAAAAACTTATTTTTAAACTCAGCACATACATTTATTGTACAATTTATGTTTTTCCGGCAAATCTTTCATGAACGCATGTCATTGCCCTGCATGTGGACTTCTTCTTTCCTCGCCACTTTCCTTCTTTGAGTAGCCTCACGATTAGCAACACAAAGAGCAGGAGAGAACCCCCATCCTCGACTGACCTAGAAGGTCATGGCTTTTGTCCGTGGTCGTTTCCACCCCCATCCCTTCACGAACAAAACTTCAGAGCATGGCTGCATTCTTCTGCCTGGGACCCCTGCATGCTCAGCTGTCACAAAAAAAACTAAGACGTTCCCTCTCTTATCCTCATGGACACAAAGACACTCCCTGTTTTCTGCCTATGGAGCAAACACAGCAGCCAGGCCTTAGGCCTGCAATTAACAAACATCCTGAATGAAAGGAATCGTGTCTTAATAAAACTGCCAGAAATGTGACAAGTAACTATAGTTACTTTTATATTTATGGCCTTTGGCTGGTGCGCTTATCCAAAGTGATCTGCATGAGGGCTTTGTAGTCCTTTAAGAAAACATGTTCCTCATTCTAGTAGACTAAAAACAAAGAGTTACAGCCAAGTTTGTAGTTAGTTCTTTTTTCAGGCTTTTTATAGTAATCATTAATATCTACACATTTAAGATGGCAAACAAAATATACTAAATAGCCACAATTTAAATGCAAAAGATGAATAAAAGACCAATAAAAAGAAAGACAACCTTAGTGATCATAAAGCAAGTGCATGCAGGGCCTAGTCCATATGATGTAACACATCTCGTTAACTTCTGACATTTAAAAAAATGAACAGAACCTAAATTCTAAATTTCTCTGACAATCCTCATGTGGGTCAGTTTCTTCTTAAAGGATTTCTGCTATATCTTGAATCACAAGGTTTTTTTTCCCAGGGAAAGGCTTTGGAACATAGATTGTTTGAGTACTAGCCTGTTTTTTTTGGGTAGAACAGGGCTGAGAGTAAATGTATAGGCCAGTTTCTGGCCTAGTTCAAGCGTTTGGGACCTTGGCCAACCAAATTGTTATTCCAGATTAAATCTGGACTGTTTACATTTATAGAGACCCTTATCCAGGATGAATTTTTCATAATTACAGAGAGAGTCTTTCTGAAGCAACTTAAGGGCCCTGCGTAGGGGCCCTTACATTTTTATTGGATGTAATTGTTAATTTATTTATTTTTGGGTTCACCTAGGATTTGAACCCCCAATCACAGAATCACCCGAGCTAAAAGACACTAAGACAAATGCGACAGCAGCCATAAGAAACTAGTGGGTTAGGGCCTGAAAAACTGAGTATGTTAGTGTGAAAAGGAGTAGTCTGTCACTATGAACAGACCACAGCACAGCAAAGCACACAGAGCATCGGAGTGAGCAGGAAGGTTAAGGTTTTAAAAAATCACAAATAAGTTTGGTCCTTAAGCCAACTTCACCACTGCCGAACCCAGCTGAAGCTCATCTCAAATAAAATACAACTTTATGGACCCTCTTGTGTCTAAAATCTAAAATCAGGTAATTAGATTAGCAAAAACCCTCTCACTGTAAGACATTACCTTTAGGGAAATTTTTAAATGCAGTTTAGTGGGTCACTATATACCTTGTAAAGACCGATCACAAGTGGATTGTGTAATAAATTGGTCAGTGCTAAAACACACCCATGGGTGTATGGCTTTAGTGTTTGGATTGCCTCACTGGGTGTTGCATAAAGGACATCTAATTTCCTTTATTCAATGCTTATTTTATGAAAGCGTCTATGTAAGTGAAAATGTGTAACAGCAAATATTGAGTATTGTGAGATTTCAATTATGCTGAAGGTCGTGTATGGACACTGCTATGGACAGAGATAAAGGCAAACAAAGGCCTGGGATGACAGTATTAAATCTTATCTGTGGTCACTGTTATGCAATGGTAATGCCTTAAAGGAAATGTGTTAACGTCAGTAAATTCTGTCGGTAATAGGTGTGAAACTGTGGAACATAATAGCATCTGACAAAGGAATTAATTTTTCTGCTTTTTGACATGTGGAGATGAAAGTGTATTTTCTGGGGCGTAGGCTTCTGGCTGCCTATGTACTGTATTCCAAAAACATTTTTTGAGTTATACATAATTCGCTTATAATCCTTTATTCAAACCCAGTTGCCTCAGCACAAATACAAACAAACTACACAAGCAGTAGATAAAATAGCAGTTAGCTGCTTTCGTTATTTTACACTTTTATTGCATTGAGATAAAACTTTTGAGGAACAGCTTGTGGATGGGGTGATACATCCGTTCCGTGGATTGCAGATGGGGGCCTTTTTAGACTGAGTTGGGGTTCAAATGATCTGTAGGTCTAGAAGTAGTTGGCCACTCGTCGAATGGACTGGATGTTGGGGTTCTCAGCCTGCCACTCCACATGGCTGCAGTAGTTTCCTCTCTCCACAATGTACATACGTCCACGGTAGTTTGGCTCCTCGTACAGCACCCAGCTAAGAAGGAAGAACAAGCTCTTGTTATGTGCAACAATCTGGAATCTATGCAAAGCAGAATCATTACTGACATGGCATCAGCAACAGAAGTTCATGTTGATTATTTGCTGGTTTCATGCATCCAAAGATGGTTTTTTAAGCTGGTTTTGATACCAAATCAGCTTGATAAAGATTGTAACAGACACAGTCAGGTCTCGAGTTGCTCATACAATTTATCTTATACAGATACATCTGAGTTAGTGAGCAGCTGTTTGTGTTAAATTCAAATGGTCACACCAAACAAAGACACTATTGTGGCTAATACAGGGTCAAATAAGGAAACCATTTACATTTATATTTACAAGTTTTTGCTGATGCTTTTATTCATTGTGATGGTACACATGACCTTTGTAATTCATCAAAAGAAGCTTTTCTTTGTACTTGTAAACTCAAACTTGGCATCAAAAGTTGCCAAGGACATGCAAAATGTGGACCAGTTGATCCCCGTTTAGTTTTAGCTTCTTTGATAGGAGAGCCTGTTGAAGACTGGTGTTCAACTTACTTTCATTTTGCATTGAACCAGATAATCAAAACTCCACACCTTCAGTAGCAGGACTCACATTTACAGCATTTAAGACTTACATGTCCTACTCACTGTACAGTCTCTCTTGAGTCAATTGGGGATGAAGGGTTTGCTTAGGGGCCAAATGGCCTTAGACATCGCTTATGCAGTTTGGCACTTACGCTCCATCTCCATAGACTTTGACGGAGTTGATGCAGGTCTTGCTGAGGCCTTTGCTCTGGAGGAAGGGACAGTCCTCACACAGCTCAACACACTGACCAGTAAAGTCAGGGCCATCATACATCTGTATTCTGTAATGTTCTCCATGCTGTCAAGAAACAGAAAATGAAAGTAGCATTATAATATACTGTATTAATGGTCCCATAATAACAGCGCCTCTTATCTTTCTTCTCTCACCATTTTGATTGGCTTGCAGGAGCCCATGTGATCGTTAAGGGCATTCCAGCGCTGGAACTCGGGATACTCTCCTCTCTCCAGCATGTACTGTTGGCCCTTGAAGTCAGGGTGGTCGAAGCACACCCAGGCTCCGCTCTCCACACGGATGGAGTTGACCCTGTTCAGGAAGCCGCGGTCCTGAAAGTTATCACAGTCTCCAAACACCTCCAGCTTCCTGCCGGTGAAGCACTTCCCCTCATAGAAGACTATCTGGGAATGAAGGAAAAGACAGTCGGCTTTTTTGTTTTTTTTGGTGCAAAACCAGCTTGGGTAACTTATCCGAACTGCTTAATCCCACCTGGGGTTGCGGGGTGAGGGGACCGGAGTCTATCCCGGGAACTACGGGCGCAAGGCGGGGACCAACCCTGGGCAGGCGCCAACACACCACAGGGCACACAGACTCACACACACAATCACACCTTATGGAACCAATTTAGAGTTGCCAATTAACCTATATGGCATGCTTTTGGACTGTGGGAGAAAACCGGAGCACCCGGAGGAAACCCACATAAACACGGGGAGATCATGCAAACTCCACACAGAAAGGCCCTATGACCGACCCAGGGATCGAACTCAGGACCTTCTCACTGTGAGGCGACAACGCTAACCACTGCACTACCGTGCCACCCCATTAGGTAACTGACGAGCATCAAATTAGCAATAATCAATAAAAGAGTATCATTAACCAGCTTAAAATCTTTCTATTTGAGAGGACTTAAAATTCCGTTTAGAGTTCACAAATATGACACTGAAACAGTAATGTATAGAGCACATGAAACCCATTAAATTCCTTACTAAGAATTGACTTAGTAAAACTTCAGCGGCACCCATTAGAATATTACTTAAGTAGAAGTTCTGAAGTATCTGATATAAACAGTACTTAAGTGTTACAATTATTTTGCTGGTACTGTTAAGGTTGGACAAAAAATATGCCTGTTTTCAAAATCTGATTCTGAAGATCATACAATTAAATACATCTGTGTGTAGTACAAATTGCCACACACACTGGCAAAGAACATGCTTGGGCACATTGTAAAGAATCAAGTTAAAAGATTCTGCATGGTCAGTCACATGAAACTGCAGATGGCAATTTCACAATAATGTACGTTCTTTTGCAACAAGTAATGACGGTCAGGAGAAATGCACTTCAGTAGAAAAATGCATCTGCCAAGCTTGCATAATTACTCAAAGATACATATACAGTAGTTGTAATTCTCATTGCGTACACAATGCAGATGCCACATTTGGTTGTGATGCACAGTGTTCACAATGACAATCACTCACTTTCACGTTCATGTGTCATAAGTCTGGACCATAAACATCAAGAAGAAATGGCATAATCCAAGACTATTAGAATATTTTAGTTCTATGATGCTTTTATGATGTGTCTTGTGCATGGACTGTCCTAAAAATATGTGTAATCATTGATAAGTAATTTAGAAGTGTGCAGATATATTCTGCTTTAAAGATGGTGGTGGTCTAGTGGTTGGTTACTCGTTTTAGGATTAAGTTTAAATCCAGCTCTAGTTTACCTCTAGGACTACCATAATTGGTTCCCTAAATGAGATGGAGAGCAAGCAATTTTCCTAATTTTTAAATAGAAAAATAAAATTTTCATCAGGAAGTAATAGGTTTTAAACTGGTTTATTTATTACTGGTTTGATTTTGTCGGGCATTTCAAAGATTACGTTTAGAGGTTTATGTGCAATAAAAGTTATAAAAATTTCTTTCTCTCTGCATCATTCTGTCTATCCTTCTGGTTACGGCACAGGTGTGAAATTTCATCATTTCCCAATTGATTACTCACCTTCCCTGAATACTGAGACATTCTGGATCCAGTCCGAACTATCCTCTAGAAAGAGAGAAAAGAGAGACGGAGCAACCAGAGGGAAAATTTGGACTGTCTGATATATATGGCCTATAGGCCACGTCGTGCCGCTGTGCTGCTGCTGCTACAATGGTAATTATAATAGAGGGCTTAGTGGTTTTCGCCTCATGGACAATTTCCCTTACACTGCTCTCTGCTGATATCGGAATTTGGCTGTAAGGGGTTAGGCCACAAGCCAAACGCATTCTGCTTGGGACGGGGTTCAGAGACCTGGGATGAACCATGTTGTGTGAGTTAAATGCATGTTTGGTTTTTTTTGGCCAGATACAAACAGGTACAGTCAAAACACTGCAGCATGACGGAGTGATGACAAATCAACAAATCGGGCCCAAGAAGAAATACAAAAAATCATCTTGAATTTAGGGAATTTCAGTTCAGAAATTTGACATTTTCCTAAACTTATTATATGATTATTTGTTATGTTTTTAAATCTTCGATAGTTTTATTTGATCAAGAGTTTTCATTTTAGTATTTAATGGACTTTTTCTTGATTTATTTTTTCTCAAATACTTAGTAACTCGATTAAATGCAATGTTATTTCACTAGAGTTGGGACCAAGACCACCTAGACTGAGGTCAAGTCCTGACCGAGACCAAGACAAGACCAAGACTCTGAAGGGCAGAGATTGAGACCGAGACCGGATCAATGCACGTTTTACACAATAAGTGGAACATGTTTCTGGAAGAGAACTACATTTCTCTTCAAGACCGAGACCCTCATAAACTGGTCTTGAGTACCCCAACGCTATATTTGGAGAATATTTATTAACCCTCCTGTTATGTTGCAGGTCAAATTGACCCATAAAAAAGTTAAAAACTTTTTAATAAAGGTTTGTATTGCATAAATACTGTAATATTGAATATTTGAATTTAAAATAATCAATGTCATGTAAAACTATTGTGTTTTACATGTACGTCTTTCCAATCTACATTAAAAAAGTTTTTTAAAGCATTTTTAATAAAAAACGAGTGAATTATCTGCACTAGACCATGATCCATGAGAGGTAAATGACACCATTACACCAAATACTGATTGAAATGGTTAGTAATGGAGTTAATAATGAGATATAAACAATGCTTATTGGGATTTTTTGGTTTTTGACACTTTTGGATAATTAAACATGCCCCGGATCAAACTGACCCAGGAACATCATTGGTAACAGAAGGGTTAAGCTATTGCCAGTTAAAGATTTTTTTTCTTTAGGGTGTAGTGGATATTTTCTCTATTAATAAAGTATTGATTCCAAATCCATCTTTGTTAATATAAAGTAGAAGTAAGCTGAATTATGAGCCATTTCAGTATGATAATTTTTACCTGAAATTGGTCATGATATTTGATCTGGAAAAATATTCTAATCAAAAATGATTTCTAAAGCAATTCTCCACAGCGTATGTAGTTTTTCAGGCTGTTCTAACCTAGTGGAGACATTAGACAGTTAAATTGGTACACACACACACACTCACACAAAGGCAATGCCATAAAGTTGGGCAACATGTTTAATGTCCAGGTGCAGTGATGTCTCCATGTCTGATAGGAGACATGGGCAGGTGTGTGTGTGGGTTGTTTGCACAGAGTGAAAGACATAAAAAGCCTCCAGAGAAGTTGGCCAGTATTAAGGACAGAGTCTAAGTCTTCAACACTGCAACAGGAAGGTAAGGAACGGAAACCTTTTACTTTTTACATATAATTTGTGATCATTTTCAGCTGTTTTCTTCCATGTTGGTTAATATTTGACTAGAATTCAATATGGAGACAGATATATCTGAGCAAGTTCGATTTTACGTCTGTATTAAATGTTACAAATTCATATCTAACATGGAGTTATATTCTGTTTGTGATCACACAGATAGGGAATTCTTGCTGTTGTATTTTAAGAAACAGTGCCATTTTATTCTGTACACTGAATATCAAGCAAGAATTAATCTCTTTTGTTTGCAGCCAGAGTAATTATAACGGTTTCATTTTTGACTTTTTTTTTTTGGAAATGTCAAATGTAGTTCTTAACCCATAAGAACCCAGACCCATTTTCCCTTAAAGGAAAATTATGGGGAATATAAAACAGACCACATGGACCACACAGAACACATTTCTAATTTGGTTTTTAAATTTTGGGGCCTAATGAGGTAAAGTCAAGGATAAAGTTGTGTGAGAAAGTTTCCAGGACATTTAAAGTCACCTGTGACACCTGTGTCACAGTGGGTTCTTATGGGTTAAAGACATGAATAAAAAGGAAATCTTTATTAATTATTTTGTCTGGAAGCTACTCTCATGTTCTGACCACTTAATCTTGTTTTTTATTCTGTTTCAGTAAAAAATGAAGTTCCTGGCTGTTTCTCTTGTTCTGGTGCTAATGCTGGCGCAGGGTGAGTTGCTACTGAAATAAGGTTAAAGGACAAGTGCTCCTGTAAATATATTGACCAACCAGAAACTGGCCTGATGGTCATTAAACTGTAACTTACATTCAATCTCTGGGTGTAACTGAAGAGATAATGTACAGCAGTGTAGAGTTTTTTGAGGAATTGCGTATATAGTGCTATGTGAAAGTCACCCCTCATTTCTTCATATTTTGCTTCCAAAGATCCAGACTTTGCTGTGTTTTTAATGTAGCCTTGAGTAATAGTATTTACATGTGTTTTTGCACATTACAAATCACATTACCTACTTACATAGCATGGTTTTCAAAGCTAAATATAAATAAATAGGTTTTTCACAGTACTGTATGTAATTATAACCATCAATTATTCAGCACTCTTCATACATAAGAATGCAGAGTGCTTTACATCAGCAGAGAAATTAGGAAAAACATAAGTAACTTAGACAGTTAGAGGATTAGCAAGTGTAAGATGATATGAAGAACAAATCAGACAAATACACATTTAAAGGAACACATGAGTTTCAAAAGCTTTTTAAAACAGGGAAGTGATTCAGCTTGTCTTATTGCTGCTTGTAGTGTGTTCCATAGTTTAGACATATAATAGTGTCCTCGCTGTGCTTCTTATGTTTTTTTAAGATTTAAATTCAGAAATTCAAAACATTATTGCCTGTTTGTACAGACCCACCAGTCTGGCATGACAACCATATCCAAGTATTTCTGACCCACAGGCCATATGAATATGAACTCTATGCATGTGTTATATATTGTGTGTGTATTTGTTGGTTTCAAGGTTGTTGTGAGAACTTTGTGAGAGTTTTGTTGGTTTGTAAGGATATTTTTGTATATGAGGACAAACTCTCATAAGGAATCTAAGCTTTTACAGAAGTGTTGCCAGTTTTCATGTTAAAACTGTTAGATGTGAAGAAGGTAAGGGTTAGGTGTAGTTGTAGAATTATTTACAGCGAATCATTATGGGAGTCAACTGACGTACCTCACAAAGATATTAAGATAATGACTGTGTGTGTGTTGTATTTGTTGTTTCAGGCCTGGCACTGGACTGCTTTCACTGTATCCCTAAGAAAGCAGGAGGGGCCTGCGAGATCACCACCATAACCTGTCCGGCTGGGAAAGACGCGTGTGCCGCAGTCAAGTTCAGCAGACCTCCATGTAAGTGAACACACTCAAATACACATGTATATTTCACTATACTTTTGAGGACATAATGATAAATGTCTCTAAATAACCCTACTGTCTGCACTAAAGCCATAACCGTATTGCTGAAAATGAAACTGCTAAGTTACAGCCAAACTACTGTTTTAATTTAGTAGTTAGCTACACTACAAGCTACAGAGCACTTACGCATATGGCTCCCACATCGCATTACAGCTTGACTATGTTCTTTGATGCAGACGGTCACTACCAGAAGTGTGTGTCCATGTTGGACTGTGAGACTCTGACACTCAACGCCTACATGAATGTCAACTGCTGCCAGAAAGACCTCTGTAACACCTTCTGACCCCATCACCTCTGACATTGCATTCTCCTAATGTCTCACATGTGTAAGACTTTAGAAAAAGCAGGTGGTCATATGTTTAAGTCTTAAATGTCTGCAGACGACTTTGCATAAGAAAATAAAGTTTGGTGTGTAGAAAATAAAGATAAGCAAAAATGTGCCTCAATTAATTCCTTAATGTTCTGCTTTGTAGATGAAGTTCCTAAATAGATTGTTATGTTTTATGAGAATATAGATGTATGAAAATAATAAAAAGGACATTCATTTGAATTCTAATTGGGTAGCAAAACATACCAATGTACTACAATTATATATTTTTTAGGATTTATACTGTATGTGCAATAGAAAAGAAGTACCATTTTAATGAAAATAGACTTCCATAAAAATGCTTAATGCTATCGTGAATTTAAGGGAAATTACTTTTAGAGACTTCTTGCAATACATGTAATCTTACCCTTTGTGATAACACTAAGCAATTATGCAATTTGTTTATTCTAACATGCAGTGCTTTTAAGCAGAATGTACTACTCTAAGTGGACATTTTTGCTGAATGACTGCCCTCTGGTGGAGAATCAGTGACATGAACTGGCAAAGTGGCATTGCCAACTTCAGAACCCGGTCATTAAAGTGTCCTGTATCTTTTCTGTTTTAACAGCTAGTTAATCTAAAATCTAAGTTCACAATTACTAAATGAGAAAAAATACCGAAATTTAATGGGAGGAAAACTTAACTATAGAGATGCTAAATAAATAGGACGCAAGTTGACAACTGTCCAGTGTTAAGTGTTTATAGTATTTAGAGCATGGGGACAGTAAGGACAAAAGGGATTTTGTTGGGAGTTAAAAACAAAAAGGATTTTTCAGTAAAACTAGTTTTCTCTCATGTATAAACAAAAAATAACTGAAAATAACCCTAGATTTTTGCTAAATAACAGCCTTGGTTTTTGTTAGATAGTCCAAAAGGGCTAACTCATAATCCATTATACAGTCCATCTTACAGATCCTCGTATTAAAGCTGTTTACATTTTAGCACTGCAGAGACAAACTCCTAAGACCAAATAAGGCACTGTTATACCATAAAAAACTTTGTTTCATGGTTTCCTTAGATTTCAGGTCAGTTATTTTTGGCAATAAATTTAACCACAAACCTTACAATATACAGATTACTAAATAGCACGAGAAACGGTTGGAATTTCTTAAGACAAACCTGAATCACAGCAATGGTTTATTCAGTGTTCATACAGTTACATCAGCCAGTCTTTTTCTCTCTCTCCCCCCGTCTCTCTCTCTCTCTCTCTCTCTCTCTCACACACACACACACACGTTTTGTTATATTTGTGATGTCCTTCATATGACTTCCTCAATGATTAGATGTAAATTAAAATAAAAAGCAACAATAAATTAGTTATATATAACACATTTTCTTTATGAGAACCAGGCCCTCCTCTACAACAATGTTCCCACAAAGCCACACAAACCTGACTGATCTCAGGCTTTCCTTTTAGGGGTCAATAAGGTCCTAACAAGTCCCCCCCAAAACCAGTATTTCACTGAAGACTGACAGTTTAATGTGTTTAGATTGCATAAAAATGACTGTAACACCTTCAACAGTCGGGAAATTGAGAGCAGTGATAACTGATAGTTGCATCAATAAAACCAGCGGTTTAGTTTACACGTCTATATTACATAATTTATACTCACATTAACAGCAAGAAAATGTGGAGGCATCTACATCACTAAGGAGCCACATAGATTTCCAAAGAAATTGTATAGACACCAAAGCACTACAGTAAACAAAAGAAACTGACCAACAGATAAAACTTACGCGGAAGAAAGAGAATACAAATAGATTCAAGTAACTGTTGCATGTGTGGAAATGATCAAATTTTACAATGGTGTACAGAGGATCTGAAAGTTTAACCAAAAATAAAGTTTCCTTACAGGTCAAATGAAGTTGCCCCTTTAGAATACTATTTGAATACAACCACTTCATCTGATATAAATAGTACTTGAAGTAGTATTTGGCTAGCAATATCAAAGGTGACTCGTTCATTTAAAAATATGATCATATGTCAAATTCCTTTACCAAATAACTAGGAACAGACTGTGGCCAAAAAAACACAGTCATATTGACTGGAACATGTCTGCATATGTTGTACAAATTATGAGATATGAAGATTCAAGATTCTTTATTTGTCACATGCAAATTATACAGGTACAACATGCAGTGAAATGTATCCTGATCTGCTCTTTGACTGTGCAATTAAAGGAGAAAATTTTAAAATAAAAATAATAAAATAACAAGGAGAATAACAGAACCTTAAAATAACTTCGAGATAAGGAGATAGAGAGAAATAACTTAGAATAACGTAGAAATAAGGAGATAAAGGGAAAGAGATTTTAAGAAAAAAAGAAAAGAAAAGAGATAAAAGAAAATAAATAAAATACTCAAGTATTTTTATTCTGGCACTTCAGACAAAATTGGAATAATGAGACCGTCTTCAAAAGAAATGTATTGGATTAAAAAGTATATGAAGGTGCAGTCATGTACAGAGTGAAAGTTCAGGGACATAAGCTTGATAAGACGAAGGAGCAGAATTCAAGGTCTTGTTTGGGAAAATCCGATGGGACTTGTCCAGATGGGGAGCGGTGTAAAATGTCCTGAGTGTTATTTTTAAAGACAAAAGCCTGTTGTACTTGTAATGAATACATAGTAAAATAAAACCTCACATACAACCCCCCAAAACACTTTACAGACAACGTTGGCAACTTGAAATTGATTAACTCTCCTGCTTCTCACTCGCTCTCTTAAAACGGCTTCGTACATCCATCAGGCCAATGGCCTAAAATATACCACTACAATAGCATTAATAGGACACTATGCCATTTAGTTTTCACTCGCAATAATTGATAACAACAACATTGTACTGATACTGTGTGAAAATACTGGAGAAATGGGAAAGAATATAGAAAGCCTGTTCATGCTAGCTAGCGTTTTCTATAGCTAACGTTCAACTTAGCTGTCTAGATAAATGTGAAAATAGCCAACTACAATTTCGCCGTTTCTTCCCCTTAAGTAAATGTAGGTGAAGTTATGCAATTAACAATTACTGAGATCATTACTGAGATCAACTCACAATTTTATTATGTGTATCTTTCACTGCGAATTAATTCCTCTTCTTCTTAACAACTCAGGAACCTCAGGAACGTCACTTTTGCCTATCAGTGAAGCAATGACAAGCAGCTCCCGCCTGGGTCCATATACGCGTCTACCTGCATTAGTATAAGGGCTGGGAAACGACCTATCAGAATGATCATTTTAGGCAGATAATAACAACTTGTAGGCCTGGCCTCATATTTTGCCAAAAAGCAAATACAAACACTTAATTATTTTAGTATTTCTTGTAAAGTAGTGATGTGAAGTCCGGCTCTTTTGAGAGAGCCGGTTCTTATGGCTCGGCTCACTAAAAATAGCCGGCTCTTTCGGCTCCCAAGTGGTTCTTAAGAGTTTTTTGTTGCTTAAATGAATTTATTACCAAAAATAATTTAAAATTATGTGTAAAATGAATTACTAATGTACATTATATCAAATGTTTCTTCTTCTTCTTCTTCTTCTTCTTCTTCTTCTTCTTCTTCTTCTTATTAAAAATACCCAATCACAGAGAGAGAGAGAGAGAGAGAGAGAGAGAGAGAGAGAGAGAGAGACACCCTCGCAAATTCCACTCATGTTGCTGAAGTAAACGTAATCTTTATTAGTTAATTAGGAAATTGACATTCCTCAGACAAGGTTCATCTCACAAATCTTTGCTCCAAAACGTATGACTTAATTGCAAAGGTCGCTCTGACAGCATCGTGCGCTGATGCCAGGAGCACCTTCAAGGAGGTGGCAGTCCGACAGCTTCATGCACATCCTGAAATGGCTAACTAGACACGTAGAAGAGAAATAGTTGAGTAATCAGCGACCATTTTCACATTGTACAAGTCAAAGATTCAAAGTTAAAACAGGCAAGTTAAAGCTAAATTCTTCACAAGACACCTACATGGTGGGATGTTTAAAGCTGCGGCGGCGCAGGCATCTTCGTTGAAAACGCAGGTCTCCGGGGTGGTGGTGCATGTGGAACCAGTGACTGACGCACACTTATTACAACGCAGAGCCGAACCTGGAATACAGTGAAGAAAAACGTTAAGCATTTAAAATGTACAGTCAATATTACAGTTTGTAGATTTCTCCATTCGATATTTGTATTATTGAACCCACATAATTAGCTTAGACGGATTAGCTTAGTGGATTGTTAATGAACTAGACTACTGCAGATCTCATGCACATTCAATGCAATAAGACAATTTCAGGACCGTAATGTAACTGAATTCATTCATTATCCGAACTGCTTAATCCCTATCGGGGTCGCGGGGACCGGAGGCTATCCCGGTACCTAGAGGTGCAAGACTTGGTCTTTTCTGTATGGTTTAAGTTAACATTTTATTGTCTATTTATATATGCTCATTCCATGTGCCTTATTTATTCTTTGTACTCAGTAAAAACTTGAGCCAAGTCGTCTTGTTTCTCTGTATACTTATATATAATAGAGATGAAGTTTATTTCGACTATGATGACCTTGAAATATTAATCCCTTGCTCTCTCATTTTTAAATATCAAGCATTTTTACATTTTTTTCCAAGTGTACGTGCAAATAGCCAATAAAATAAAATACCAATGAGCCAACAATGCACCTTCAATTATACTATCATTTTTAAAAATGCTAAACTAATAAAAAATGTCTGCAAAAGATCAGAGATAGAAGCAAGTGAGCTTGATGCGCAACGGAGGTGATTTGCTGCATTTGATTGAGTTTATAAGTTGTTTCGGTAGCTAATGTTGTGGTTATTCTTTATTACCGGTTGTTGTTGATATACTGTTTAAATATATAAAAATATGGTGTGTAAATTATATATATGAAAAGTTATGTGTTTATATCATACGTTTAAAATATCAAACAGAGGCAATGTAATGTAAAAACTATATGAGACTGAAATATAAAATGTACAAAATATTAAATCATTCAAATAGTTAAGAAATGTCGCTACCACATGTTTCAGTAGGATATTATAAGTTGCATTAAGTAAGTAAAGGTATAAAAACATTTCTTTTTATGTGTTTTAAATAAAAAACCGGCATTTCTTTGCCTTGTCTTTGTGATTGTGCTAAACTGTACAGACTTCTTCACACTCACTGCTCATCACCAGCAGGGCAAGACCAAGAGTCAACAGCAGGGTCTTCATTATTCTACAACAAGCAGAAGGACAGATTCAGGTATAGACATCAATTTATATGTTCACATGCACCTTTTCGGGTAAAATATAGACAGTTAAAAAAGCAAAAGCCTTCACATAAAAGAGTAATTAAATGCCATAGCATGCCAAAATTCAAGGTAAAATTTGTAAAATAAGGCATTTTTTAAGGATAAAGTACAAAACCATCTCATTTGAGTAACAAAAGCCCCAGAGCTCCCCTAATTAAAGCTTTAACAGAAAAAAACAATACAATTCCATCACTAATTCAATGCCAAATATTTCATCTTTAACAAAAGATGTACTGTAAGTATGTTTCATATGTTACCTCTCAGCTCTCCTATTTCTAAGTTATCAAAAATAAAGATCCCACCTTGATGTTCTGTGTGCTGTACAGATGTCAGAAGCTTGTACCTTGAATGTTTTGGAGTGCAGTATAAAGATACCGATGCACCTATTTTGAGTCCAGCAGTGTTTTCTCTCTCCTTTATACCAGTCTGCCCGTGTGTATGTGGGCCCACCCTGCAGGTCACATGACTCAGTCTGTTTAGACTTTAACCCAGAAATGGAAATGCATAAAAAAAGGAAGAAAGAATACAGGAAATAATAAACAAATAAATGTGGACAAATGTCAGGAGTAAAGTACCGACCTCAAGCACTGCTGCCTGCGCGCTGCCAAAAAAACTGCTCACTGTTTGCTGTGCTGTGCTGTGTTCACAATGATAATACTCACTCACTTTCATAGCCTGTTAAAGTTAAATATTAAATGTTCTTTATTTAAGAGTAAGGAGCCAAAATGTAAATAACACATCACAATAGGCTAATAATAAGTTCAAAAACATTCAAATGGTTACGCAGCTCCTCCAGGATTTCACAGGTGTTTTTGACACTGTTGCGGCCTAAAATGTCTGATTTTGTGGCAGCTTTTCTGAAAAATTGCAATGAAAGTTGCAGTGTTTTTAGGTCTTTTGTTGCAATAAAATTGCAGGAGGAAGTTGAAGTCAAAGTGGAAAAAAAGTTGTGTTTTTCCCCCTTGCTAATTATTCTTTACCAATTAATTCAAATGAAGGGAACAAACGCAATGCGCACTGGGTCCCTGAGCAAGGCGTTTAACCCTAATTGATCCATGGAGACCTTGAAATAAAGTGGTACCTTTTACTGGTCCTGGATTCAAACCAGTGACCTTTTGATCATAGGGGGGAACTCCCTAACCATTACGTTACCAGATGCCCCATGGATTATGAGGTTTAAAAGAAAACAGTTGCACACAGGTTTAGCAAAGTTGAGGAAGGTACTTTTAAATGGTCATTTTTTAAGCTATGTGCAACTTATATTTAAAAGTAAGCTACAGCTAAGCTGCTGTTTTAATTTTGTAGTAAGCCAAAGAATTTGTAATTTTACTGCAAATATATCCAAAATATTTTTTTAGTTTGCTTTTTATTAAGCATATGTTTTAATAAGATATGTTTTTCCAACTTGCTTAGTGCATTTTACCATATTATTTTTTTTATTTAAGTTATTAGTAACATCATGCCTGTTCTAACTAAGTAACATTTTTCTCTACTTAAGAAATAAATATTTTAAAACCTGATATGAATGCGACATGTGCAAGTGTATATGAGTACTTTAGGTTGTTAGTGGGGCCCATTTGGGTTGCCCATTTAATGAATGAATGCAATGCAGACATGAATATCTCTACATTAACCTTTAAACAAATATTTATATTATATATTAGCAGTAATCAACTGCTTACAAGTGTTTGTTTTTGTTCAAAAATATCATGCAAAGTTCGATCGTTCGATCCTACATTTGTGAAGAGCTGCTGTCACCCCTAGCTGTTTTGTCGTGTAGCCCATAAATATTTGCACTATGGTTCATGACTAGAGCAGCACAAGAGGGATAAGGGCGTAAGAAGTCCTAAGAACAATCCTGAGGTAAGTTATTTTATTTTAAAAAATGCTGACTGAATAGTAAATCAGACAAAAGACGTCACGTGCTAAAGAATGCTAGCATAACCGACATTTGTGGAAATGCCTAGAAACTACTTAAACATGGCATTTTTGTTGCTAAAATGTTCAGATTTATTTATTTATCATAAATATGGTTTAATAAACCGTACCACTTGGTATTTTAATGTATTTTATCTATGTGACATTTAGTCTTTGATGGCTTTTTACAAACACACACACACACACACACACACACACACACATAGGATACACACACACACACACACAGTCTTGTATTACTATCTTTGTGAGGTCCTTCCATAGACTCCCATAATAACTAAAGTACATAATTTTACACCTACACCTAATCCTAACCCTAACCTTAACCTCAGTAACCAAAAGCACATCTTTTACCTCTTTTACTTTCTCAAATAAAACAAGCACATTTTCTATAAAGTCATTTTTCCTCATGGGGACCTCTCAAATGTCCCCACAAAGCCCAAAAAACAGATAAAAGTGATTTTAGGGGGCAAAAAGTTCCCCACAATGCCATAAATTAATAAACGCAAATTGCAAAACTTTGTACACTCATGAATCATGTAACTCCTTCAAACAAAACTTTGATTTAATTGAAATGTAATTGGTTTAATGTGTCTCCTTCCTTCCTTGCTTCTATCCATCCATGTCCTGAATTTCCATTATTCATTTTTCTGTTTAGATACTGTTAAATACCTCCACATCTTCACAATCCGAAATAATTCAAGTTTGCAATGTTTTATTAGTAGGATTGAATAGTGCGGATACATGAGACAGAAAGAAACAAGCCTGATTACAATGTTTCCTTGTATGTTGTTGGATAAATCATCACAGAAACTGTAAAATCACAATTATTTAAATCATAAGTTTTTTCACCCAAGCTCATCTTCTCAAGGCTGATCTCACACGAGCTTCGCTTCTTGTGGCCTAATTGCAGAGGTCGGTCGAACAGCATTGGACTCTGGTGTTAGGATTGGTCCCTGTAATAAGGCAGTCTACCGTGTTGCTGCACCTCTTAACCTGTTTAACTAGACAGACAAAAAGACAGGCAATTAAGCAGACAGCACAATGTCAAAAGAATATTGTAGAGTTTTTAAATGCTAAAATGATACTTTTCTAAAGAGTTCTAAAATGTTGCTTTTCACATGGCGACACATATCAGCAGAAATGAAGGGGAAACTATTGCATTGGGGCACAAGAAGTAAAATAAAGTTGTGATAAAAAGAGATAAAATTGAATAAAGAACTGTACATGGGAAAGTGGTGTAAGATACAGACATGCAGGCGTTTTGAAAGCTAGAGCATGATTCCTTAAATGGAATGCATGGGCGTCCAGCACAGTTGTAACACTGCAGGGTCGAACCTGTAAAACAGGGTAGAAAAACCATAAGCTTTTTACATTTCATTGCCAATGTTTGATGGAAGTTGTTAATCATTTAAACTCTTTAAAAATGACTTAAGAAGTGTTTCGTTTTAGTAAATGAAATGGATTTAATGTGATAAAATATACAAAATATGTAAATAAAAAGTGAAAAATAAAGTTATATAAAACAGATATATAATAAATATTTGTAACAAAATGTTTATTTCAATAAACATTTTAAAAAAATAATGATAATGCATTATCTATTGAATACTTTATATATATATTATTCAACCATTGAATCACACACACACACACACAAACAGAATATACAGATATACATATAATATATATATACATATATATATATATATATATATATATATATATATATATATATATACTCTATATTCTATAAAGATGCAAGAGACTTTTGCCAAAATCTTCGTACACTCACGCTCTCATCACCAGCAGCCTTGAGGCAAGTCACCAACCCAGAATCTTCATTTTTCTACATAGCTTAGGTGGTGCTTCAGAGATTGTTTCTTGAATGTTTAATAGCTAGCAGTGAATTTAAACACAGTGGTACATTACTGGCAATACCTCCACTAATTCATTACTACCTCCCCATCTCCAAAGCATTATGCAGTAACAAACAATTGTGCAATATATTTTTCTGTAAGGTAATACTTCCAATGAGTGTTTAATGTTTAATGAAGATCTTGCCTGTTGTTTAGTTTATGTCATGTACATAAATAGTTACTCTTTAAGAGTATAAATATATAATTAGGAAACTTTTCTGTGTTTTTTCTATAAGCTTTAATTGTGCTTACAGTTCATTTTAAATGATTTTTATTTTACTAAGAATTTACTGGGAATATATTATACTCGTATATGCATATATCTGCCAAATAACGTCAATATTCTTCATTTCATTTTTAATTTTCTTATTTCTATTGAATCTCAGGGGGAAAAGTGTTCTTTTCATGGAAGCATTAAAAATATATTATATATTTAATGTTTGCTTTACTTTTATCAAGGGGTTCTTGTCAGAGCTATACTTCCATTTTTGCAGATCAGGAGTTTAGGAGTCTTTACTCACCTCTGGACTTTACAATACTTTAAATGCACCATGTTTTCAACTGTCTGGCTGAATGGGTTTTATTTGTTCAGTTTTGTTTAAACACATTTTGTACACATGGGCGTTACCTGATGCCCAGAACTGTGATGATTCAGTATTTACTTCTGGCATCAGAACAGTTGTTTAGTGGCTCAATTTTGACTGAGACCCATGACCTTTAGAATTTAGGAATAGTTAAGTAAAATTAGTTTTTTTTTTTTCAGTAACATCATTAGCAAAGCTTCTTTAAAATGCTAGCTTTTCTAGTAGCTTTCGTTTTTTTTAAAAACTCAATGGCGTTTCAAAACTGTTACAAAATGTATTATTTTACCTCTTTACAAAGATCGATTTGAATGGTGTTGAATTGGCAGAAGTGGATTCTGACAGGCTACTGTGCTCAGTAGGCGCTTACCTCATTAAATCAGAGTGTACCCTTTATGATAGCTCACGAGAAATACAAAAAATGGAATGAAGACCTGCTTAACCTAATTATCCAAATTTTGATTTCTGAAAACGTACGTTTGACTGTAAGCAAGCCAAAAAAACCCACCAAAGAGAAAAGTGCGTGATAATTTGTCATTGCCAGACACAGCACATCACAATGCACAACAACAGAATGTGAGCTCTGCATTTGAGCCCTCAGTGGAGGAGCAGTGGGCAGCTAACAAGGGCAGTGTGGAGAGCAGCACTTGAGGACAGTTCCTTGCTCATGAGTGCCACAGTGATAGCTTTAGCGGTTCTGGGATTCGGACCAGCGACCTTCTGATCACCAGGCGAACACCCTAACCGTTACGCCACCTGCCCCCAAATTAAAGGATTATTGTGATTTGTCATTATATTGTTAAAAATATGGATTTTCACATTGATATGTTCATACAGTAATTCATGTAACTTGGGCAACACATGAGGCAATCTTACTGGAAAGGGTGAGCTACGGCAAATACTGCCTGTTTGGGAAGTGATTTCTCAACGACTAAGTAGGTCTGGGCCACCTCAAAAGGTAGGCCATAATTAATTTCACAATTTATTAAACATTTTCGTTGATTCTAGTTAACAACAGTTATTTTATGTTTGCTTTATAGTTCAATATCAAGGTGTAAATATGCTCAACTATCAAGCCTATCAAAGTGTTGAGCATATATTTGAAAAGTATTACCAAGAAGTAAACCAAATAATAAATCAAGGACAAAGATTTCATTGATTAGGGTTCTGGATCTTTTCAATCAATTTTGGTTTAGTTTGTCTCTCCACCTGAAAATTGTTCATAAAATGATATTGCGCCTAACCCGTTAAACTCTTGATGTGTTGTTCATTCTGTTTGTGGTGTTAAACAATCTTGCTTAAGGCTCAGAAGGTGCCCACCGTGAACTTTGTTTTTGGTGTAGGTATGTACACAGAGTCTAACAGAACATTACTCAAAGTGAGTCTCCTCATCATGTTGCAGTTTGGCTGTGCAAGTATAAATATGTTTGCAAAGTGTTATACAGATTGTTGCTAGCACTGGCACTGGCAAAAAACCCAACAGTCTATTGGGGCCCTCCAAAGAGATTCTAGAGTCTATTGGGGCCCTACAGAGAGTTTCCAGTCTACTGGGGCCCTCCAAAGAGATTCTGGGGAACTATTGGGGCCCTACAGAGGTGCAAGTCTAATGGGGCCCTCAAAAAGAGAGATTCTAAAGATCCTATTGTGCACCCCCAACGATATTCTAGAGTCTATTGGGGCCCTGAGAGAGATTCAGAGGTCTATTGGGGCCTACAGAGAGATTCTAAAAGTCTATTGGGGCCCTCCAAAGAGATTCAAGAGAGTCTATGGGGGCCCCTCCAAAAATTCTAGAGTCTGTGGGGCCCTCCAAAGAGAGATTCTAAAAGTGTATTATTGCACCCCAAAGATATTCCTAGAGTCTGTGGGGCCTACAGAAGATTCCAGGGTCTGTTAGGGACAGCCTCAAAGAGATTCTAAGTCTATTGGGAGCCACTCAAAAGAGATTCCTAAAGTCATTATTGCACCCCAACGATATTCTGAGTCTATTGAGACCCTACAGAAGAGATTCCACTTGAGAGTCTATTGGGGCCCTACAGAGATTCCAGGTCTATTGATTTCTAGAGATTCCAGAGTCTATTATTGAGACCCCTACAGAGAGAGATTCAGGTCTATTAGGGACCTCAAAGAGATTCTAAAAAGTCTATTATTGCACCCCAACGATATTCTAGGAGTCTACTGGGGCCCTACAAGAGAGATTCAGAGTCTATTGAGGGCCTACAGAGATTCTAAAGTCTGTTGGGGCCTCAAGAGATTCTAGAGTCTATTGGGCCCTCCAAAGATTCTAGGAGTCTGTGGGGCCCTCCAAGAAGATTCTAAAAATTATGTTGCACCCCCCAAAAGATATTCTAGGAGTCTATTGAGGCCTACAGAAGAGAGATTCCCAGGTCTGTTGGGGACCTCCAAAGAGATTCTAGAGTCTATTGGGGCCCCTCAGAGATTTCCTAGAGTCTGTGGGGCTCGAAGATTCTAAAGTCATTATTACTTTTAGCGATATTCTGAGTCTATTGGGGGCCCTACAGAGATTCAGTCTCGGTGGGGCCCCTACAGAGAATTCAAGTCTATTGGGGACCTCCAAGAAGATTCCTAAAGTCTATTATTGCACCCACCACGATATTCTAGGTCATTTTATTTCAGAGATTCAAGGTCTATTGAGGGCCCTACAAGAGGTGCAAGTCTGTTGGGGGCCTACAGAAGCCAGAGTCTGTGGGGACCTCAAGATTCAAGTCTATTATTGCACCCCAACGATATTCTAGAAGTCTATTTGACCCTACAGAGAGATTCTAGATCTGTGAGAGACTCATAGAAAGAGTCTATAGATGCGCTCACAGATTTTCTCTACAACAGCATGAGCATATATTTCCAGTATTAAGGAATCACATCTCATGAACACATGAAAACATCTGACCACGCCATATTTTCTCATTTGTACATAATACTTTTTTGAGAATATATAGTTTATTGATTTTTCTCATTTAGTGGAAAAGGGGTTCATATCATCTTCATATCATCACCTCTTTTGGCAGTCAACACAAAATTCCAGCAAAAGTTATAGTAGGTATTTGTCTAAATCATAGCAAAAACTTTTAGTGACAGCAATTATTACATTAATATACAGGCTAAAAAATATGAATATTTTCTGAGCACACAATCGATTAATCAGCGATGAGTTCTCATTAGTGTGCAAACAGGGTGTGTGTGTGTGCCTGCCCTACTTTTCTGTGTACAGTTCTTATTACAGACCCAGCTGGGAACAGTTAGACCTGGAGAAAGTAGAGACCTTAACCACTTTGAAAATATTAAATTTCCCCGACAAGCTTTTTGTTGTGCAAGTTGCAAAAGGACCTCTTGGAGTTTACAGTCTGATGTCTTAGAGAGCATCAGCAAGAAGCTACAAGATGTCTATGAAAGAAATACTCAAGTATTGAGAATTTCACTGGGCTTTGGCCGTCCATGAATTGAAATCTTGAACATTGTGTTGCCGTGAAGCGGAGTTCTGGAATAGTTTAAAATGTAAAGGTTTCATTTGGTTTTCATTTAAAATACATTTATGTACATTTTTCTTTTACTGTAAATAAATGTCCATGAAATGCATGGATTTTAAAGGAGTGATCAGCAAAATGCTTCTTAGGGCGTTTTCACGCTTGGTCCGTTTCAGCCCTTAAAGCGAACTCAGATCGATTAGTCAGCATTTTTTACATATACAGTATGTGAACACGCTAAACCACCTCAGATCCCTCAAACGAAACCAACTGAGACCACATCGGGGAGGTAAGTCTCTCCAGTTGGAATAACTTCAAGTCCACGTCTGGAGTGGATTTAACTTCATGATTTATAGACACAGTTAAGCCCCGACAGTTTTGTTGAAGTGAAAACTACCGAGGCTAAAGCAGTAAAAGATCCTGAGAGCTCCATAAAATTAAATCTGAAAACAGAAAAAGGACTGAGGCCCCATCTGAGCTGAAGTGGGAAAGAGTACTTAGTCCCCTTTCAAATGAACTCACAGTGTGAACATCAGAAGAACCGAGTTCCCTTTCTGTTAGTCCACTTTTTGGACCACTTCTAGAGGACTGAGTTTGGTTCCTTTAAAGAGGACTATATGTGAAAACACCCTTAATGTAGACTATTTTTTAAAAAGCAATTGATAGGTTTGAATTGATTTTTACTTTTCATTCATTCATTCATTTTCCAAAACGCTGTAATCAATGGCATGAGCGGGGACCAGCCTGGGCAGGCGCCCAACACACCGCAGGGCACACACACTCACACAGTCACACCTTAGGGCCAATTTAGAGTCGTAATTAACCTACAACGCATGCCTTTGGACTGTGAGAAACTTGGGCATACCGGAGGAAACCCACGCAAACCTGGGAAACCATAAACTCCTATTTTTTACTTCATATAATTTAATATATTATTATGTCTAAAATTGTGTTGTTTATTTTTCCCAAACCAGTTTCAGTATATACCAGATAACACATCGTTAAGAATAAGGCCATGTCTACCAGCCACAAACCAATGCAGCAAATTTCATCCTGATGTTGAACTGAGTTTCAGGAAAAAGTGACAAATGTTTAAAGCTAGGTCGATCATTTCTCGTGTTTCACTGAAAGTGAAAATAAAATGTAAAAAAATACTCCAGGTGAGTAAGAGGAACATAGACATACACAAGGTACATATCACTCATTTTTGTGATTAGTGATTAAAACTAATTATTAATATAAATTATGATCATCTATTTAAATAATAACATAGCTTCTTTATTATTATGAAGTTCAACTCAAATGCATCTTCCTTTATTATTATTTGCATCTTATACTTAGATTAGGAGGTTAGATTGGCGGAGGCTCCCAGCACGAGACAGAGAAAGAGGCCATGATCATGTCTTTAATTCCTCCCTCAAGAGGCATAGCATATTTAACCCAAAATATATCACCTCTAATATATACGGTGAATAGAAAATTAGGCTCAATTTATTTTATTATGCATAAGCTGTAAGGTATTTACAGTGAAAGCAGGCTTTTTAATAGAAATGCGCTTCCACAAATCGCTTCAAATCTCAATAAATATACACTTATACCGTTGTCTCAGAGCTGAGATCCCAGCAGCAGACCACAGTCTAACGTTGGGTTCCTTCAGGAAATTGATTCTCTTCCAAAAACAGGGAAATTCTGTCTGAAAAGGGAAAGTCATAAACTATGCAGAGCTACCAGTGCTCCAGGCCAGGAAAGATACACACACACACACACACTTCGCTTCCTCAGACAGAATATTCTGAAAGCACTAGATATCAGCTGCTGGTCTTGAAGGAAAAAAAAGATGTCAAACCCAAACTGTCTCAGAGCTTTGGGGATGATTTCAAACTCTCTTAGATAAATAGTACGGGTGTAATGATACATGATCATCCATTCAATGATCAACAGGCTCGAACGCCGATCCCAGCGACTAAAATCGACCAGACATCATAGAGCGGAGTTTATTACTAGTTTATTATTAAAAAGAAGACTATTTTTTTTCATTGAAATGTCACAGATTAAGCTGTAAGAATAAAACCGTCTAATGATATTTTGATTGTTTTTCATGATTTGATGTGAGCAGGTAATGTTGACGCCCATCGATTGACCACTCCTGAACTGAATCAAACCAAAATACATTGAGGATGCTACGATGATATCGAGATCATGCTCCGGAATCAGCAGGACTGATTATTCGTGTGAAAGTCTTGGTTCTTTTTGCTTGTGCTGAGTGTATGTGTAAGTTTTTTCTCTTTCTCGTGTAGTTCTTCCTCCTGCCTTTCCCTAGGTGCAGAGGGTCTGTGGACTAACCACCGTCTTTGGCAGCAACCTGGTGGGCGCAGCTTAGGATTTAAGGATTGAAGTGGGGACGAAGACAAAGAGAGAAAGGGGACGAGCCGGACAATGCTACAGCGGGTTCCTTGTGTAGTGACAGCTTTGTTTTGTTTGTTGTCATTTTGAATATGGCGTTTTTGTCAGAACGAATACACCTGTAAATAGTCTTATCTGCAGGTCTTCTCTGGTGTTGTGACAGTAGTTAGTATGTGCGCGCACCTACACTTTCCCGCAGGTTAATAATTCTCATGTCTAGATACACTACCATCCATATCCCCAGGGTATAACCGTGGCTACTTTCTTGTGATGGAGTGAACGTAAGAACCACGTTGAAGGCGTTTCTTTTCGGCTATGATACACAGTTTATATTTGAACATGTACAATATTTCTTCAAACAAGATGAACCAAAAAGCATGACAACACACACACACCACACACCACCCACACCAAGCCCACCTCAACCCCATGACTTCTGGCACCACCTCAAGCGTCTCTGGCAAATATAGCTGGCATGAATAAATAAGACCTACACTCCCTCTTTGCAGTATCAACAAAAGAAAACCAAATGGAAAGTGCAAAAAGGAAGAGAGAACGAGAGGAGAGAGAGAGAGAGAAGAAGGAGAAGGAGGAACAAAGAGAAGCGCTTTGTGGATCCTTGAGCGTCAAGCGCCAATTCAACCCATTTACACTGGCGACACCAAAGTCTTCACGAAACAAGCGACACCACACACGGCAGCTGTGGGGCCCAAGCTGGAGGATGGAGGGATGGAGGATGAGTGTGTGAGCTCGTACACTTCGGTTAAGTAGAGAGAGAGAGGAGGAGTCTCGGGATGTGGATTGTGTCGGAGTCAGGAGAGGTGTCAAGTTAGAGATGGACGTTTGTTGGGCTACAGCCTGGCAAACCACACACACATACACTGTACACACACACACACTCATGGCGTCCACTGTTTGAAGAAGTCTCCCATTGTGGTGAGGTCTGTTTAAAGAACCCAGCTAGGCTAGCCTGAGTTCAGGTACTCAGCACATACCTAAAAGTAGCAGAACTTGTACTGGTCCTGAAAAAGAGGAATAAAAAGAAAAAAGAAAGAAATGAAAGAGTTTCTCACATTTTACACTGAACTTGTAGCCATGAATGTAATGAGGAAGTTTGAAGCAATGGTTGGAGTGTGTAGGTGTGTGTGTGTGTGTGTGTGTGTGTGGGATGAGAGAGAGAGTGTGTGCATGTAGGGTGGTGTGTGTGACAGAAAAACAGTGTTACGATGCAGCAGGACAGAGTGACAGAGAAGTGTGTGTCTGTGTGTGTCTATGTGGTATATGTGTGTGTGTGTCAGTATAAGTGTGTGTGTATGTGAGTATATGTGTGTGTGTGTGTCAGTATAAGTGTGTGTATAGCCCAGGTATATGTGTGTGTGTGTGTCAGTATAAGTGTGTGTGTATGTGAGTATAAGTGTGTATGTCAGTATATGTGTGTGTGTATGTGAGTGTGTGTGTGTGTATGTGTGTAGTGTGTGTGTATGTGAGTATAAGTGTGTATGTGTCAGTATAAGTGTGTGTGTATGTGAGTATATGTGTGTGTGTGTGTCAGTATAAGTGTGTGTGTATGTGAGTATATGTGTGTGTGTGTGTGTCAGTATAAGTGTGTTGTTGTATGTGGTGTAAGTGTGTGTGTCAGTATATGTGTGTGTGTATGTAGTGTGTGTGTGTGTGTGTGTCAGTATAAGTGTGTGTGTGTGAGTATAAGTGTCTATGTGAGTATAAAGTGTGTGTGTATGTGAGTATATGTGTGTGTGTGTGTCAGTATAAGTGTGTGTGTATGTGAGTATAAGTGTGTATGTGTCAGTATATGTGTGTGTGTATGTGAGTATGTGTGTGTGTATGTGGTATAAGTGTGTATGTGTCAGTATATAAGTGTGTGTGTATGTGGTATAAGTGTGTGTGTGTGTGTCAGTGGTATATGTGTGTGTGTATGTGGGGTATAAGTGTGTGTGTGTGTGTCGGTGGTATAGGTGTGTGTGTAGAGGTATAAGTGTGTGTGTGTATGGTATAAGTGTGTGTGTGTGTGTCAGTGAGTATAAGTGTGTATGTGAGTATAAGTGTGTGTGTGTGTATGTGAGTATAAGTGTGTATGTGAGTATAGTAGTGTGTGTGAGAGTGTAGTAGTGTGTGTGTGTGTGTGTCGGTGGTATATGTGTGTGTGTATGTGAGTATAAGTGTGTGTGTGTGGAAGTAGGGTGTGTGTGTGTATGTCCAGTGAGTATATGTGTGTGTGTATGTGAGTATAAGTGTGTGTGTGAGTAAAGTGTGTGTGTGTGTGTGTGTGTTACCAGCAGGTCCACCATGTTGGGTTTGTTGTTCCTCAGTGTTTTAACAAAGCGTGAAAAGGCATTCGACTGGCGCTGGTGTCTCAACATCTCACTCACAATGCTGATGGCACAGAACGTTCCACTGCGACCTCCTCCGTTCCTGACACACACACTATCAAAAAGCTTTCGCAGGTTGGCGATAATGAAATCTCACATCACAACTTTGCAACATTTAATCCGACAACAATCTGGATACTTCAGCGATCTCCACTTGGTGCTGGGTACTGTACTCGGCCAGCAGGGGATGTTCACTTCACCGCAGAGACGGTGAAGGACGTTGTGAAGGCGGAGGAAATGAATGGTCCCCCACACACACATAAAAATTTCCCTACTCCGGCTTTCAGCAACGTCTGACAGATAATTTGCTAATTAGATTGTAATGATTATTGATCTGTTTTCACGCTGTTGAAGGCCCGAGAACAGAAAGACTGATTTGATATGGTGGGAGTGAGACTCTGCTGGAGAGGAGAAGAAATAAAGGGAGAGAGAGAGCAAAATGAAGATAGAGAGCGGAGAAAAAGAGGGGAGGAAGCAATAGAGGGTAGAGAGAGAGACAGAGCAAAAGTGAGAGACAGAGTGAGGAAGAGGCGCGTGTGCGTGTGAGACTCACAGGCAGTGCACTGGTCGTCCCTCTCCTCCGCCATTATCCTCCCTGCCACTTGTCCCACCTGTGAGTAGATGAGTTTGAGGAAAGGCGGCTTGGACACAAGGAGTGTCTCTGTACATAGGCCAGCAAGACTGGAACTGCTGCACCATGCATTGCTTCATCCTGGGGCACCACCTTGCACACACCACGGACCCATGTGCTGTGTCAGTACCATACCACGACTGTGAACTTGCACTACTGCGTTCAAACTTCTTTGTGGTTAATTATATGATCCCGCAGCGCTTTTAAGCTCTAGCCCCGGAACATTCGAAGCTAACCATATAAACACACTCACTTTCACACCTATGGGTAAGCGATCAACCTAAACCGCTTCATTTTTGGACTGTGGGAGGACAGTGGAGCACCCGGAGAAAACCCACGCCAACACCCAGGAAGACCCTACAGCCGGCCTGAGGGATCGATCCCATAAACCTTCCTCTTTGTAATGACAGTGGCTCTTAGACCACATTTACACTGGCGATGATACAAGCGTCCTCTCCGTTTTTTAAAAAATATTTGTTTCATATAATTTTTCCAAAAAATATTAAGTGCAAATCCGCATAAATATAACGCTACACAATTCTTTAACAAAAATTAAAACAAAAGCTCCACTAATATTTTTATTAACCATTAATCATTTAATGATGATTTTATAATGATGGCAGCGTTTTTATCACACGTTTCCTGCGCCTTCGACGTAACAAGGAAATGAGTTCACCGATGTACAGCTCAGCGTTTTGCGGGAAACGACAATGATTGGTCAAAAATTGCGGAGAAGTTGAGCTAATTGGTGAAATTGCCCGGTAGTAATGAATTTGCGGGGATTGGATGAATTTGCGTTAGTAGTAGTGATCGCAACATCTTGAAATCCTGAGGGGTCTGATTATTCGTCATTGTGAACACACCACAGCACACAGTGCACCACAACCAAATGTGACCTCTGCATCTGACCCGTCCGTGAAGGAGCAGTGGCCAGCTGACAAAGGGCAGTGCCGGGGAGCAGTGCTTGGGGACGGTACTTTGCTCGCATGAGTACCTCAGTGGTACCTTTACTGGTCCAGGATTCGAACCGACAACGCTCTAACCCTTATGCTGCCCCATGAATCTGATTAATAAACCCAGCGTTGTACAAGAACTAGGAGACAAACCAAATTCAGTAAAAACTGACGGTTGTGTGGTTGGTAGTGTAGCGGTTAGGACGCTAGACCCGTGATTGAAAGGTGGCTATGGACTGGAAAAATTGCACCACTGAGGTACTCATGAGTAAAGATTGCTGCTCTATAGCTGTCATTATGTAACGGATGGGTCAAATCCAGAGGTCACATTTCATTGTGGTGCCGGTTTAGTCAGCAATAAGCATATGCATTGTGATATTTGTGTGTGTGTGTGAGGTTTAGGACTGTGTGTGTGGGAGGTTTAGGATTGCGTGGATGTTGTGTGTGTGTGGATTTGTGTGTCAGCATGTCCTGATGATGTCACACAGTTTGACATGACTCTATAAGAAGCTTAGCTTATAGCAGGTGAAGGTGAGGTGGACATTTAGACCAGTGTGTGTGTGTGTGTGTGGCTGTGTGGGTGGGTGTGTGGGTGTGTGTGTCTGTGTGTAGTGTGTGTGTCATGAAAACCCCACCGGGGCTGCGTTGTAAATGGGAATATCCTGCTAATGATGTCTTCCTCGAGATCCGCTGACACAAACTCCACCTGGAGAGGGCCGTGCCGATGCACTCCGTTCTCCGGCCAGTACTGAGGACAGAGCTACACACACACACACACACACAAATAAGTCAACATGGAGGATTACGGAAGAACATTTTATGAAACATCACTCGTTACTAGCATAGCCTCCTGCAAGCTCAACTTCGTGTTCCCCGTAGATGAAATACACAAAGATAAAAAAATCACAAACATAACATCAAAAAAGCCACCTGTTTGCGCTGCAACAAGAACCTATAAATACAGAACACAAAGCTCAGACTTATCTTTATTAAAAATGGATCGGAAGGCACTTTGAATGTCACGGCGAAGGCGCGAATGAAGCCCTCGGCTCTTAAACAAAACATCATCTTTGCCTTTTTCATTATTTTATTCACCGTTACATCACCTCCGTTCAATGTTCTTCTAATTAGTAGCGCCTAACAATACCGCGTGATTCGTCGCCCGCTGAGAAGAAGTGATGAGAGGAGAACATGGAGACGGTGGGAGAGTCTCTCAGCAGGGCCCGATTGGCTCGTTAACAGTTTGATATGTTAGGGATGGAGAGAGAGAGACAATTTGGGGGCGAATGTTTCTCCTCGTGAATGGAGTACAGTATGCCGTGACGTGGGAAAAAGTCTACACAGAGCGAGTTATCGAGTAAATAAAGGAATGTGCATCTCAAAATATGATAGAATTCTGATTAGAGCTGGGCATTCATTCTACTCACTCATCCTGCAAGTACCCATCTGTTAGAAGGGACCAGTGGGCAGCTACTTTTTTTGGCAGATGCAATCTGACGTCTCCATTAACCCGAATCCATCAAGTCCTATCTACACCCAGTGTTGCCAACTATCTCCTACAGAAAGTAGCTGAAGTTTACCCAGAAAGTCGCTAGATGACGACACACACTAATTTGCATATAAATGACGTCATGGTTTGTTGTATGCTCAAGGTATTTTATTTATTACTGTCTATTTTACAATGATTTACCACGTTTTTTTACACAGTTCTTCTGTAAAATGCCATACGTATTATTGAGCATGTTGCGAAGCAGTCAAACCATTGCCGTCCACATCTTTTGATTTTCAAATCTGATCAGACTTCTTTCTGAGCGCTAGAGACGGTGGGTGCAAACAGGCTGGGTTTCAGGCTGATATTCAGGAATACCGGCGACAAAGTAATACAGAAAGTAGCTAAGGCTTGTAAAATGGCCAGCTAGATTTGTGCTAGGCACTTTTTGGGAAAAAAAGTAGTTAAGGGGGTCTGAAAAGTTGTTAGAAATAGCGACAAAGTCACTAAGTTGGCAACACTGACTACATCATGACTAAAATATAAACCCCATCATGTACACACCTCTTATAATCATTTCAGACTCATTACAAGCCGTAGTAGCAGGCGTAGCTGCTAAAAATGTCTCTTGTTTTTACAGTTCGTTTGGACCAACACAGTCAAAAGAGGAGTCCTAAAAACTTCCTACAGAGTTGAATCCTCTTTGTAGACTAGGACCCGTGTCGAAAGTGGAATCAGTAAGCGGCGGCCTTGACACATTCATGAGTAAATCTTGTCGGTTAACTTCCTCTAGAGCCGGGAACCCGAATCTGAATCGCGGGTTAGCGCTTGTCACTGTCATGAGTGAATTTGCTGGTTAACTTAATTTACACCTGGAAACATACAGCTCAATCTCTGAGTGCGTTCCCAAAGCATAGTTGCTAACTGCTACATAATGTATATTAACTTAACTAACATGAGTATTCGCTAACGTAACATAGTGTCACTAAGCGCCAGTTAGCAACTATGCTTTTAAACACCCTAATCACCTGACCGGGTTAGCGCTCCCCAAACCACACACAGAACGAATCAACTGGTTAATTTCCTCTTGTGCCACTTGAAAATAAATATTTGCCACTCTGGTTGCCTTGTCTTGATACTTTGTCATTTTATTTGGAAGTGCATTTATTCTCATCACAAGCCACGTATCACGTTCTTCTATGAAAGCATAAGCGATTCAGTTGGCGATTTAGCAAACGTGATTCAAGGATCATACCCGGATCAGTTGGTGAGTATTGATGACTCAGAGGGGCGAATCCTAAAAAGGAACCGAATATTACAGCTCTAGTGATCTGAGGCGGCTAATAAAGTGCTAAACTGACATTGTGAACAGATTTAAACATTATCACTGCATAAGAGAGAAGCAGGAAGTCATTTGGAACCTTGAGAATGTTTGGGTGGTTAATGGTTTTTATTCATGTTTGATTCAGCAGCACTGATCTGGAAGTCTGTGTAATGTTTTGGAGAGTGAGGAATAAAAGTGTGTGAAGAAAGACAGAGACAGAGTGATGTGTGTGTGTGTGTGTGTGTGTGTGTGTGTGAGTTTGCCTCTGGTACCTGGTCCTCATGGTCTCAGTGGCTACAGTGAGAATATTGAATGAAAGGCTCCTCAGTGTGGAAGGAAAGGAAAGAAGAAGGAGGAATGGGGTTTTGGTGCTGGTGGTGGAGGTGTGTGTGTGTGTGTGTGTGATGGGAGATGGTGGGATCCGGTTCTCCCCTCACAGCTTTGATCCCTGGGTGTTATGACAGAGCCTGAGGCAGCTGCCCCCATAGAGTCTCTCTCTCTCTCTCACACACACACACACACACACACACACACACACACTCTGAAACACACCTACACACACACACCCCTCTCCAAGGCATCAGACATGCACACACACAGAATAGCACGCTCATGCAGAGTCACGTACACACACACACACACAAACTTATCCGTCTCCGCCCTCTCTCTCTCTGACTTTCACTTTCCTCCTGTGTCTCTCTCTCTCTTTCTCGTCTGTTGCGCTCTCTTGCCCAAACACTCCTCCCTTGCGTGCGAGCGCAACTTTGCGCACTTCATATATCTCTCCGCTAGTCATTCATTTTAATCACTCTAGCCAAGTTTACTCCAAAAGGCGAGTTTTGATGTTTACTCCTTAAAGTCATTAAAATCCTTCATCAAAAATACACTCTTTACATAAATAATAACCTTTATGAAAGAAAAGCGTGATGTGGAATAAGCTACTTGGGAAAAGAAGAAGTCTGACGTCTAACAGGATTTTCCCATAATTCGTTTTAAGCAGCCACATGGGCTGCAATCTAACACTTAAACACTCTGAAGTCTAAAGGTGATTTATGAATCGAGTAGCTACTAGAGATGAAGTGGATAAACTTTCCTCCTGTTCATCTGACCATCTGGGAGAATGAGAGTGGGAGTGGGAGTGGGCGGAGTCTGACCTGGGCGGGGTCCCGGTCGTTGAGCATGACGATGGAGGTGCAGTGGTAATCCAACACCAGCCTCCAGAAGTCCTTCACTGTGTTGGGCAAAGGGTGCTGGGTAACGATGAAGGCAGATGGCTGCTTGTAGCTCTGTGAAGAAGAATGGGAGGGAGGAAGGGGAAGGACAGAGAGAGAGAATGGAAGGAGAGAGAGGAGAATGGAAGGAGGAGGAGGAGGGAGGAGAGAAGGAGGGAGGAGGAGGAGGGAGGAGAAACAAATGAGGGGAGGAGGGAGGGAAAGACAGAGAGAAAAGAAGAAAAGAATGAAGGAGAGAGGAGAGATAGAGTACGTGTGTGAGAGAGGGGTATGGACAGAGAGTTAGATAGCAGAAGGAAAAATGAGAGTGAGAGAAATTGAGAGTGAGAAAAAAGAGTTAAAGTGAGAGATGCAGGAAGAGTGTGTATGTGTGGGAAGAGAGATTAAGAGAGAGAGGAGAGAGAGAGAATGGAAGGAGGAGAGAGAGAAGAGAGAGAGAGAGAGTGAGAAACAGAACAGAGAGAGACCAATATAGTTTCCAATGTCCTACATTCAAATTCAACTTGTGTCAAAACTATCCACTAAACTCATTTCATAAAGAATGAAGATTCTGAGCTTTATTCTGCCTCCTGTCTAAACAGCGCAGGAACCCTCTCTTCCTCCCTGCTGTTCAGAAAACAAATGCGACACTCGTTTTCCACTTTCCCTCCAATCTAGCTGCCATTAGCTACACTTAGTCACGCTTCCAACACAAGCTCACCGCTCAATTCACTTTATCAAGTCAGCAGCAAGTTCATTTAACAGCCACAAGAGACACTGCAGCAGTGTGTGTGTGTGTGAGGTCTAGTGTCTTACGTCCATGAAAGCAGCGTTGATGTGAATTCTGCTCTCTCTCGTCGATGGTGATAAGGAAGAGGGCAGAGCGGTCGAGGGGGCAACACGTCCCATCCACCAGCCGGTTCTTCACCGTGGTTTCGGGCAGCAAGCGGTGCAGTCCTCCACAGCACTTGGGGATTTGGGTCACCATATTCAGTCTACACACAACACACACAAGTTGGAAGCTTCTATACACTCTGCATGAACCTCAACCCCTTTCTGCTGATTTAAATCAAATCATTTTAGATTACCATTTCAGTTTGAAAATACAAAATGATAATGAATGCAATTTGGGGGGTACTGGAGGTCTGGCTCTTGATGCTGGGGGGTCAGACCCCTCCAAAAATATAACCATCATATATCTTTTAGCATTTTAGTATTAGTAATAAATTGAACCCTAACGCATTAAGTGTTAAGCTGTTTCACAGCGCTATCATATGCATTAGTGCAGTAACTGGTTATGACTTGGCCTCTACAGACTCGGACCCCCCCAACTCCCCACCCCTACCCGATTGAGGAGGCGCAATTTGTAATTTGTCTCCCCCCACCCCGCAAAAAAAAACCAATGCATGAACCATAGCCAAAAGCAGATCTAAAAGGCAACGGATTTAAAAGGCATCACATCCTGAAAAAAGTAAAAGAGATTTTTAAAATATTAATAAAATATAAAACTATAAATATAAGAATGTAAAATCTCTTCTTCTTCTCTTACCCTGAACTCCTCTTTGATGGGACTGGAGTTGGTTTGGGGGTCGAGTGGGTTCATGTAGTAACTTATTCGCAGCTGATTGGCTGGAACAGTAGTGTCTCCACACAAACAGGCCTCCAGAATGGCATCGTGGATAAACACATACTGCTCCTTAAACACAGGGGGATGAGAAGGACAGAGAAGTTCAAATTGTCTTAATAATATAAAGGAATGTGTCTGACCAAAAACAAACGTGTGTTAAAAATTGGACAATTGGTCAATTTGCAAGTAAAAGTTTTAGAATTCTCTTTGTGGGTCTGTCCAAATCAAAAACTTAACTGAGAATTGACATCACAGGCATTCATGTTATGTGCCCTTTGCTATAGCCCCAATTACCGTAAGTCGCAGCAACATTTTGTAATAAGAATTAATTAAACTTTTGATGTTTAACAAAAACATATAATCAGTGCTCCATAAGACACTTAGTAAACATAAAAACCTGCAATTCTAAGAATAGTACAATTTTAAAAAATATAAAATTATTATTAAATAAAATTAAATAATTATTAGTTATTAATATATTAATAATAATATACTAGCATTTATATAAAAAACATTTACATGTGTAAACAAGAACTTATAATAATTTTATTTGTGTAATATTGATAATTTAACATGTGTTCTCTATTGTTATTAACTAGGTAATTTAATGATAACTTATTTAAATATTTCTTTGTTTTTTTCTTTGTCATGTTATATCCAGTGAGATGAAAATGTGACCCGATCTGCCGTAATGAGTCGGAAGTCAGCATTCTATTTATTTTGATACGGGCCGATTATGTTGACAAACATCAAAAATATCGATTTTTCTTTTGGTCTTATATGAAAAAGGTCTTCAAAATTAATCTGGTCTCCAAAAAGAAAAATCGATATTTTGTGATGTTTTTCAACATAATCGGCCCTATCTAAATAAATAGAACGCCGACTTCCGACTCATCACGGCAGATCGGGTCACAAATAATCAAACATTAATAACACTTTCACATTAATAATCAGTGTTGGGCTACAAAATGTATTCCCTACAGAACGCATTCCCTAAAGTGTAATTTGTAACATAGTCCGTTAGATTACTGTGTGACTCACGTATTCTAAATCTCTCATATTCCGCCCTCTTTCTTCTTTTAACACTTCCACAGCCCTTATAAATTTGGGGCGTTTTTTAAACCATTATTTGGAAGCGTATAGTGTAGGTGCTTAAGTTAGCCATTCATATATTACCTTTCCCTGTTAATTACTCTCTAACATTATAAATACCGGAAAGAAATATTTTCTGATCAACTGAAAGTGAGGAAAACTGACGTTTTGGGAAATCTGAGCCAATTTGGACTCATTTTTGGCATATAAATTGAGCTGCTTTTAGCCTTTCTGAGCGAGAACTACATTTCCCACAATCCCCCGCGCACCACTTGGAGTCGCGTCACAATAGCGAATAACACTGAACAGTAAATAACACTGAACAGTAAAAGGCTGTATTCTGAGAAGGCTGGTTGTTGTTATTTATCAGCTAACATATAAGTTCTGTTTGTAATAAAGGGCAAGATTTGACTGAACTGGGACGCTTTACTAGATGATGTTCTTCCTGTGGCGACTACTCATGCTCGGCACCTCCGCGTCGTATTTTACATTCCCTTGAAAATATCATTTATGCGTTTCACGAATTAAGTTCAAGAATGTATTGATTCCGGCGGTATGTGTGTGTGTTCTGCAAGTTAAAGGAATTCTGAGTTGTGAGAAGATAGATATTTCAAGGTTGTTTTTTTTTACTGGCTTATCGTAACCAGCATGAGAGATAGGTAATATTTTTCCTGTATAAACACATTATAAGCTTTGTGACGCCAAGTTGTCATCAGATCAGTGTCACAGGCTCAGTCAGATCGGTTTTGGGCTTGTGCCCATTTTGTCGCTCATTTGGTAGCTTGTCCTCGTGTCAGAACGTTCCAAATCACGCCATTCCTCATCCTGGCAGAAGAGAGGATTGACGATGAAATCGAAGTTGAAGTGACATTTTAAGACAATCTGGCCCTGTCACTTCTGACTACGTCGTGACGGGCGGGGCAGCGCTTCAGCGATTAGGCGCCTTCCTGGTCGGCGTCACGAACTTTGACATTTACCAACCGATAACCCGGGCTTGGCGTTCCACCCCGAGAAAACAAAACAAAACAAAAAAGTATGTTAATGAGCGTTCAGCTTCTAATGAGGGAGCGTTCGCTCAAATGTGCTACACAATTCGTCGCAAATTAGCACTGACAGTTCAAACGTGCGCTTAAAAAGGTAACAAGCGCCCGCGGGGCAGCAGGCGGTGCCAACACGCGCCAACACCTGCAAGGGAAAAAGACACACACACGCACACACACACACACACACACACACACACACACACACACACACACACGCCCACACACACAGACACAACACACACACACACGCCCACACACACACACACAGTAGCATTTTGAAGGTCACTGAACTTGCAGGGGGATGACTCCAGGCGAACCCGGCGTTGCGTAGTTCCTCAAATCCCAATCTAGACGTCATCTATGAAACATTTGCCCATTAAATGCAATGATGCTTGTGATCGAAATGGAATTACAGGGAAACGTTCCGTTCCATGGCGCCGCGAAGCGAACCAGATGGTCACCGTGTTCGGGAAGCGGAGGATTCTTCGCGCCAGCTGGAACGTAAAGCAGGGAAAGCGAGCAGGGAACGTAAAAGAAAAGGAGAAAACGCCGTGAAGCGTAATGTTTCCCCTTTTCGTTATTCCTCCGTCTTTTATGGCACTTCCTAACGCCTGCTTCGTGTCTGCGCCGTCCTGATTAATGTAAACCAGTAAAAGAGCCACTGAGACTTACCGAGACTGGTTAAAAAGCGAAGGCGTGTGGATTTGAAGAAGAAAGAAAAAATAAAGGCCGTGTATGAATGGAATATAAACAACATTTAGGACTATTTCTGAAATCTGTGCTTCAGCATCTTCATAAACTTTGCCACTTATACCCGCGATTATAAGCTTTTTCTTTCTCCACCATCCGACCATCTGCCTTCACTCTGAAACGCAAAAACATTGCAGACGCTAATATTCATTTCCAAAGACCAAAATAGAAAAAAAATAATAATAATAATAATAATAATAATAATAATAATAATAATAATAATAATAATGAGACATTTTCCGATTCCCCATTTTGTGTTCAAAAATATTTTAAAATTTTTTATTGTTGTGTTTATTTTATCTTCATTATACGAAGCATGTGTCTCGGAAGTGACCATTACATTCGTTACATGTAAAAACAGAAAGTGCAAATCTCTAGTGCAGAAAAGTAACGCTTCTTCTGCTGAAAAACAATACAGAGCTACACGCTCTTATGAGCAGTAAAAGAAGACCTTCCCTCTGATTAGGAAAGTGAAGTCACTTTGGCTGAGTGTGTCTGATGAATGTTGCAAAAGTGTAAAAAGTAAATGCGAAAGTTCGAAAGGTAAAAGGCAAGTAATTTCTGAGGACATAACAATACATCGATCTACATCAATAATTCCATCATCAGTGAATCCATAACACTGATCTAAAATGAAAATGTCAATCAGATATCATAAATATTGTAATGTTACTATTATTATTTTCTCCTACAAAACAGATTGTGCAGTTTGAACCGCAAGTTGCAGAAGGCTGAAATGTTCAGCGTAAGTAGCCGTGAAACTAGCCATAGGTCGAAAAGCATAGTGATCAACCGATAATTGGGGCTATAGTGAAGTAAAAGGGTTTTGACCACTAGGGGGCGCCTTAAAGGGCACTTATGACGCAACATAAATATCTGTGATGTCATAACAGAGCTGAAGATATCACATGAATTCATGTGAGGTCATAAAAAGCTTTTATATTTAAATGATAGAAAACCACCCAAATCTTATATAAACATTGTTAGAGGTTATGTCTTTATAAGCACAACTTATGGACCTATTTTTACAGCAGGGAGCGCTACAATTCGAAATAAATTTAAGTTATGTCATAATAGAGCGTTTATGCTTTTACTTAGCTAAATTTGACTTCTTACTCACTGACTGCTTTCTGTGACGCTCACTGCATCAGCTGCTGTTGTGCTGCTTATAGCTACTTATGCTTGGACCCCCCTTTTTGCCGCTTGCAGCTCTATTTTTTCTTAAAGTTGGTCTTATGAATGTTGAGACATTTAAATAGTACAATATTATACAGCTGAAGAAAAGAGGAAAACTAAACACGCTAATTTTTTGCACAAACAATACAATTTGCTCTTCACTGTTTGTAGATTCTGTTCTTACTTAGGAATCAAACTTGTAATTGTATTGTAACATTGTTTTGTGATGAAACTTGCACCGCTAGTGAGTACCTCTGTCTGGACCATGTTGACCCGGCGAGATCGCAGCTCCCGGACGCAGTTGTAGATGTCGACTACACCCTCCCTCTCCGCCATGTCCAGCATGATGTCAATCACGATGAAGCAGCCCGTTCGGCCCGCCCCCGCACTGGAAAAAAAGGAGAATTTTATACATATGCTTAAGTCAAGTGTCCTGCCCAGCACTGGTTTTTACATTGGTTATCGCTGAACGGCATCACTGCTCATTATTATGTCCAGCTTGGATCAGCTTGGCTAGAATGCTCGTGAACACATGGCTAGGCTAGACGCAGCTAAGTAAGTTAAACTTTTGTACTCATTTTTAAATCTACTTATTGTGAATCTAATATAAATCTTATACTCGTCTTAGTTGCATCCAGGCTGGTCCTGCTTCCAAAAATGGGGTGCAGGTCACTGTTAAACAGCGTCAAACAAATGCCAATGTAGCACTTCACTGAAGTCAATCAGCTACAAAATGCAACAAAAAACACACAGGGCGTTAAGAGCGCATTCATAGAGCGCAATATTCAGTACGTGACACGCAGCTTTACTTTTCGTTTGCCTTTTTCGTTCACCTTGTCACCTTGAAAGCTTGTCAAATGAAAATGAAAAATGTAGAGCTCGTTGTCATCTTCAACTCTGTGTGTTCAATCCAAGAACTGAAAGCAAAAATCAGGGTCGGGAGAGGAGAATCAATAAAGCTTCTAGACATCTGACTAAAATTCTGATCTAGTCAAAGGGGCGTGAGTAGTTTTCTCAACTGGGACTGAAAACAACGAGCCTCAGTCACCAATATAAGTTTTTCCTTAAATTTGTTCTTAAGAATGTATCAAGTTAAATAGGAGAATATTCCTGAAAAATAGAATTGAGTAAAACCCGAGGCAATAAACATGAGAATGCACTTTACCGTTCGTAGATTTAGTTCTTACCTGGGAATGAATCTCAAATAAGTGAACGTCACAGGAAAACGCCTAAGTGGGTTTTTAGAACAAATTTTGTGGTAATGTTGGTCCCAATAATAGTATATACTACACAGAATTTTGTAGAGAACCAATTGACCTGCCCAAAATTGGTGCTCGCATTCCAGGTCGGTGCACCCAGATCCCGGCGCTCCACAGCACCATGTGGTTTAGTGTATTTCTCTTCTCCTGCCATCTCTAATGCACCTGATTCAATTCATTACCTACATATCAAGACTGCCATTAGCTCAATGGAGTGTTGTCGGGGCTGAAATGACAAAACTACGCACTGCCATGACCTCCTGGGATGCTGCAAAAAATCAAGCTATGGCTTACAGACCTGTGACTTGATTTTTGGCCGGATTTTTTGTGGCTTGTTTTGCTGTTTGTGTATCAGTCATAATTTTGGCTTGATTTTTATTGATCATGTTTTATTGCTGTTTGTGTTTATTGTTCATTTTTTGTTGCTGTTGCTGTGGCAGTCAAAGCTTGACTTTTGGCCTGATTTGTGTTGCAGACATGATTTTTGGCATGGTTTGTGTTGCAGGCGTTGCTTGATTTTTGGCTTGACTTTCTGTTCCTTTTTTGTTGATGTTGCTGTGGCTGCCATAGCTTAATTTTTGTTGCTGCTGCTGTTCCTACAGCAACAAAAAGGATTAATTTTGGGCCTGATCTTTTGTTGCTCTCGCTGTTGCCATTGCAGCAACAAAAACCAAGCTAAAAATCAAGCTATGATAGACTTTGATAGCTCATTTCTTCAGTGTAATTGGCTACCTGCAGTGGACCACGATGGGGCCGGCGTTGGCAGGGGACTTGGCCTTCACCCTCCGTATGAATCCCAGCAGCCCCGTGGCATGGTAGGGGACGCCGTGGTCTGGCCAGCCTGTGAAATGGAACTGCTGGATCTCCCGGATCTCATGGGCTCCTCTCTAACAAAAAGAAAAGTCCCCAAAGTTTGACTTCATGTCTCATAATTAGCACTAGAAGTTGGGACATTGTGAAAAACTTTTAGAAAGTATAACAGTAGTTCTTACAAGTCAAATTTCCAGGGGTTTGTATTCTGGTACAGAGAGCCTGAGAGCCAAATTTGGAGTACGAAACAGTTTTTAACAATTCCAAAACAAAAATGGAGGCAAAGAATGTCTTATTGCTTGCTCAGTCTTAGGAACAAACAATCAAGCCGATTATGTTGAAAAACATCACAAAAATATCGATTTTTCTTTTTTGGAGACCAGATTAATTTTGAAGACCTTTTCTTTCATATAAGACCAAAAAAGAAAAATCAATATTTTTGATGTTTGTCAACATAATCGGCCCGTATCTAAAAAAATAGAATGCTGACTTCCGACTCATTACGGCAGATCGGGTCACAAATGATAGAATAAACAAAAAAACAAAAGTAAACAAAAATAATCATTGTTGGCATTAAGTTCAACTTCACAGTACTGTAAAATTTTGCATTGTTACTAGACATGGCATGATACCACGTTTTTATGTCCGATAATAATACAAATATTGTGAATTTGGACATCTGCCGATACAACACAAATCTGATACAGTCTCTGAGTCTTTTTAAACAGAAAGCAAATGTAATAACAATGTAATAATTACACACCCATATGTATATGCTAAATTATTTATTATTAAAATAACATCTTTAAAGAGCGTCCATTCCTTTAAACACAGGTGTGTAATTTTGTGACAGTCCCTAATCCTGCAGCGCTAAAACCATCAGGAACACGGAGATTGTAAGTGAGAGCTGGTGTTGTTAAGAAAAGTGAACAGTATAATCATAAGATTTGTTTTTGGGGCTGTAGTGTGTTGCGTTGCTTGTTCTGCTCATTGTCATATCAATATTTAGGACAATAAACCAGCTTTACCACAGAAAAAACAGTGCGTGTGTGCATTTACAGATCAACTCCATCGGCCCAATGCCACCGACACCCGATCCATCTGTTTGAGTCACTATCGGAACGATATCTGACCCACGTATTGAATCGGTGCCGTATCTAAAGTTACATCCCCAGCTATAAGCAGGGTGTTCTTTGATAACGATAATAAAACTGCCACGATCCAATATCCAAGCAACAAATTCAAGTCACAAGCCAAAACCGGGGCCGAAGTACAAGATAAAATACAAAAACCGAAAGTAAAAAGAGTCGAGAGGGTATAAAACAGGATCAATTCAGCTTCCAGACATCTCAGCAAAATTCAGATCAAGCAAAAGAAGCATGGAGCACTTAGACATTTTCACTACCACATACGTCTTGCGTGTGACGGAAAACAATAAAAGTATGTGTTACCCGCTAGACAAAAAAATGATCATTTTCTGTTTCTTCATCTGCTATTGGAACGGAACAGCTGGCAGATGTCAGAGAGAGGATATGAGACAGATGTGTACAATTCGTACATGTCACACTCTCCATTTCATGCCTCTTTAATGACACTTTCTGAAGATTTGGCAGTCAATTCAAATTCCACATGTTGGTCTTGTTGCGATGGCAAAGCCACCATGTACAAACCCATAAGGCGTAGCTCATTGTTAGTGAGGAGATACGACTGTGGGCACCGAGCTACGTTAATGTTTAAATTAAAGCTAATTAAAATTAAAGTTAATTTAAGTTAATTAAAATAAAGCTTGGCGTCACTGCTAAAGTGTTTTCAACTTCAGAGTTCAAATTTAAGAAAAGTTCACACTAGAAGCACTGGATTTTGACCTCCAGTACTGTGCGAGTGTTATTTTGTGATATTTTGCTAGGAAAATCAGACGAGTACTGAAATATAATGAGGGTTGGTTTAAGACTTTTGCATAGTACAGTACATGGAATGTGTGATCTGTGGTGTGTTGAAAGTAACAGCTTTATATTGAGCTTTTATAGCTGTGTTCAATTTTCCTTTAACAGCCAAATTTAATCTAGACTATCTACTAACCTAGTAATATCATATAGAGTCAATTTCCCAGTCGAGGATAAAGCCTAGTCCTGGACTAGTTTTGAGTTTGAATGGTAAATCTCCACTGGTACTACAACTTAGTCCAAGACTAGACTTAATCCATGAGCCAGAAACCAGCCCATAAATCATTCATTCATCATTCATTGACTATCCGAACCGCTTAATCCCAACATGGGTCGCAGTGGGGGGACCGGAGCCAATCCCAGAAACTTGCAGGCGCAAGATGGGGACCAACTCTGGGCAAGCGCCAACACAGCGCAGGGCACACACTCACACAGTCACACTCACACCTGTGTGGAGTTTGTGTGCTATAACCATGTTCTCGTGGCTTTTCTCTGGGATTTCCTCCCACAGTCCAAAAGCATGCAATTTAGGTTGATGGGTCACTTTAAATTGGCCCTAAGGTGTGGTGTGTAGGCGCCGCCCAGGGTAGGTTCCCGGCTCGTCACCCAAAGTCTCGGGATAAGCTCTGGTGCCCGGGACCCCGACTGGGATTAAGCGGTTCAGATAATAAATGAATGAATGAATAATTCAGTGATGAAGTGATTCCATGACGTATGTTCATCCTTTTGACCTCCTAATACTCAGATCACACAGGGTTTTTGCTCACCTTCTCCACAGCAAAAGTCCTGATGACGTACTCGGACAGGAGCTGAGTCTCGATCAGAGTCACCTTGATGTCGCGGTAGATTTCTGTGTCGTCCGGCCAGTACTTACAGCATTTCACCTGATGATGAAGAGAATGAAGAGACTGAATGAAGAATTATTGTTCATTTTAAAAACATTTTATTTATTAAATATCTTGCAGGTTTTTTCTATGTATATAATCATCACCTGTGCAAGCTTTTTCTTAATTTTCTTTAATTAAATTAACAAATGGCAAGTATGATTTTGAACTAAACGCCAGGTATATTAGGGTCTGTGTCGACCAAACGTGTTTTTTCCGCTGGCGGTGCCTATTTTTAATACAGATCCTACGAGCTTCAGCGTTCAGAGCACTAAGCGCCTTCAGTGGGAAAAGAAATGCCGGTCGAGATATTTTTTGACGCTTCGAGTTGAAATCCGTTCAATTGTTAGAACAGCGCTGCGCTCGTCAATGTCACTTATCTCTCGCTGGCCAATCGAAATCAAGAAAGGGGCAGGACATACAGTGTCAGGAACTCGCTACAAACGGCGGCGTATTTGGAGCAGCTGAAGAAGATTTCATGCGCCCAATCTCGTCTCGAAGACGTGAGAATCTATTTCAAATGCTGCCACTAATGCTAAGATGCGATTTCTCTCCATCTTGTTGGCGTAACTAGCGATCTCAAAGAAACACGTTGAACTAGGAACGAACGCGGAAGTAACTTAGCAACAACGAGCGCTGAGAGAAAGCGCCGAGAACGCGCTCTGGAAGTGAGGTTTTGGGCGGTATCCGAACCGCTTAATCCCAATCGGGGTCACGGGAACCGGAGCCCATCCCGGGAACTATGGCGGGGAACAGACCCAGGACCTTCTTGCTGTGAGGCGCCACCGTGTGCTGGCATTTAGTTCTCCTCCATTATATGTTTACATTGTTTATAAATACATAAAATTATATGTAACAATCAAGGCCCCACAGCTGGAATAATCAGTAAATCTGACTAATCCACAGTAGCAAAACCCCCGAAACGTTTCTTCGATAGCCATCCTGACTCTCATCCCAAAACCTGTAAGAAAGACATTTTTTTCACACTTCCACGTCCAGTTTTTCTGCCTTAATTCCGTCAAGCTGTGAATAGATTTCCCAGGTAACAACGAGAAGGTAATTCTCACTTGAGCGCCGTCTCATTCGCACGTCGAGATTCCCTAAATGAGTTCACCGCTTCCCGACGCAGTGACCTCGCGCTCCAATATCACACCCGAAAACAAGGCGCTGGCATACAGTACGTCGCCTCGGTGATTAAATCGACCAGCTTAAAAAAAAACAATGAGCCTCATTCTCCAACCATTCTTAAGCAGAAATGACTTCATAAAACACAGTTTTTGAGATTTGTTTCTCGGTAAGAACGGAATCCTCAAACTTACCGGGTTTTCTTCAATTCTACATTGTATAATCTACCGTTTAAATCTCTTAACTTTCTAAAAAACTAAATGAAGACAAGACTTTTTGGAGAACGAGGTTCAGTGGTCATTACTGCTGAGTTTAGTGAGGAATCCAGAGAGCAGCGGTAAGAGTTTGGAGTGTCTCTCTTTTACTCCACGTTTTTTTGGGGGGGAGAGGCAACAGTGAGATTAGATCCGTCTCCAGCGGCCCTCCGGCATCATTACAGCTGGAAATGAGATTGGAGGATGGAGGGACACTCGAGGAGGAGGAAAAAGAAGAAGAGGATGGATGGAGGCAGGAGGAGGGAGGAGGGAGAGCAGGAGCGCAGGTCCCTCGGTGACACTTGAGATGAGAAAAATCCTCGTCCTGCTCTCGCTCAGTCTCCACTGAGATTGCATTAGGCCACAGCCATTATATTACTCCATCAATTAAAAGGAAGTGCGTGTGTGTGTGTGTGTGTGTGTGCGTGCGTGCGTGTGTGTGTGTGTGTGTGTGTGCGTGCGTGTGTGTGTGTATGTGTGTGTGGTTACCACATTTTCGACCAGAAAGATAAAGTATATACAGGATAAATAAAATGAATTTTACATATGATAAATACACATACACACACACACACTTTGCTGTCACTTTGGCTTTACACACTGCTCTTTTATTCCTCCTCTTTTATACCTCTCTCTCTTTCTCCTCTTTTCATTCTCTCACTCTCTCAAGTCTTACCCTCTTCTCCCCTTCTTCTCTCTCTCTCTCTCTCCACGTCTTCCTCTCTTCCTTTCTTCTCGCTTTTTCCTCATCTCTCCCATTTTCTTTCCCTTTCCGCCTCTTTCTCCCTCTCTCTACTCTCTCTCTCCCTCCCTCCCTCCTTCTTTCCTCCTGCAGGGCTCATCTAATCTGCAACGCGTCTCCTAGAGTGCTTCGGCGCGCTACAGAGGCAGATGGGTGGCAGCGGATCGCAGCGGTGGCTTTATGGCTCTCCGTGGGGAAGACCGTGAACTAACCCCCTCCTCCTCTTCCTACTCCTCCCTCTTCCCTCCTCCTCCTCCTCCTCCTCCTCCTCCCATCCCGACCTCCCTCCATCCGTATGCCAGCCGCTCACATTAAAAAGTTTAGAATTATTAAACTAGACCGTTCACAATGGTTAAGTAAAAACAATGGGTCTCCGTCACCAACCGTTGTTAAATACCAACTCGTGCAGTTTCACAAAGATTCTGACATTCACCAGGGTTTTTTATTTGACATTTGTTCTCAGCTAAGAACGGAATCTACAGACAGAGAAGAGCACTCTTGCGCTAATTTCATATAACGGTTTGTGCTAACCCTAAGATTAGTGGGTTTACTTCAATGCTGATGCCGAAAAGAAAAGAAGAATGTGTTCTTTGAGGCCCAAATGAAACGGCAGATTTCTCTGGTTTTTTGTTTGGTTTTTATCTATTTAAGCCTTTTTTTAGGGATGCACCGATCCAGCTTTTCCAGTTTCGATACCGATGCCGATATGTGGACTTTGGGTATTGGCCGATCCTGAGTACCGATCCGATACCACGTTGTTTTTTAACCTTTACAGTCCTAAGAGAATGTTGGGTGTTTGTCTATACCTTTGTTTTTAGGCTTATTCTAGTGTTTGTGTAGAAGTACATGTCTCATGTGGCTGTGTTTAGGACGTAAGGACAGAGTCTGTTTTATTGGATTGCAGAGTTTTTATGATGTAGAGATATTCTATGAAGAAAACTAAGGTTAGTGCCGGAAACACTACATTATCCATTTGGGATCCATCAGGATGTAGAATAAAATGATTTGGTAACAAACAACGCATCTTTCTATATTTATTTTTTACTCTCTAACGCTATATAATGTTAAAAATGTTTTTCAGGTTAACTGACTCATTTTGGCCTACACCTCATTTTGGACATGATGGCGTTACACACGAGAGTCGTTTGACGTGATGGCGTTCCACACAAGAGTCGTTTGATGTGATGGCGTTCCACACAATAACGTGACGAACTCGCGTCTCGGAACAAACACTGAAAACGTCGAGTAAACGGCTGTAACGTGAGTAGAACGCTGGTTGTTTTTGTTATTTATCAGCTAAAACATAAGTTGTGTCTGTAATAAAGGGGAAGATTTGACTGAACTGGAACGTTTTAGTAAATGTCGGACTTCCCTCTAAGAGATGCGCGCTAACAAACACGGCGAGGAACACAGAGATTGTGAGCGAGGGCTGGTGCTGTTAAGGAAATTAAACAGTAAGCAGTAATTCCAAATTAAAAAAATTATTGATTGAAAATTTGGAAAACTGGAAAATTTTGGTGAATGAAGCTCCATGGTATTTGTTCTATTATTTGGTGTGACAATATTATTGGTTGAATTCATATTGATTAATTGATAATAATGCTCATAAGATTGATAACGAGTGATGAGTGCTGTCTTTGCAGTTTGTCCACTAGAGGGCACACTGCAACTCCAGCGTTGCTTTAGTATTTTTATACACTTGACTTTTATCGATCAAAAATCAATATCAACCTTTGTTAACTTTAAGTATTTCTGACCTGCGTGTATATCTCGTTGTAATAGCAAGACTGCACACAAACCCATCCCACCCACGCCAACACCCCCGCTCCGTCCGTCTGCCAGCCGCTCGCAGCATCAGATCAGCTTCCCCGAGATCCGTATCACACAGCAGCTCGCGGCGCACATCTGGACCGGCTGGACCACAGGCAGGAGCAGGGGAGGGAGCGAGGGAAGGCTGAAGGGATGTAGGGATGCAAGGATGGATGGATGGAGGGATAAAGCAAGTTATCTGCCGCCTCCGGGGCCGACGCTGAGATTTTCAGGATAAGACTTGAGACGGCAAAAGCTGGAAGTTTACAGACTTCAGAATCTCGCTCCTTCCCTGTTGAGGAATCAAACTAAAGCCATCTCATGATCGAAGCTGATCTCTGATGGATTCTTTTTGGTCTAAGCTGGATGTGATGGATGTTTTAGTTGCTTGGTGATGGTTTAAATGTTCCATAAAATATATAAGTAAAAAAAAAACATCCAGTGTGGGACTAGAACCAGCAAACATCTGATCATGGGGTCAACTTCCTAATTGTTACACAAACAACTGCCCCAAATGTTGCATTGGTTGGTTTAGATCTGGGGTATTTGACTAAAATGTAAAGAGGTCCAGTTAGAGAAAATTTCTTGAAGCAAAGCTCCTGAAGATCATAATGTCTAACTGTTTAGTGTGATATACAGTACTGTGCAAGTTTTAGGCAGGTGTGAAAAAAATGCTGTAAACAAAGAATGCTTTCAGAAATATAAATAATGATTGTTTATTTTTATCAATTTACAAAATGCAAAGTGAGCGAACAAAAGAAAATTCTAAATCAAATCAATATTTGGTGTTACTACCTTCTGCCTTCAAACCAGCATCAATTCTTCTAGGTACACTTGCACAAAGTCAGGGATTTTGTAGGATTATAGTCATTATATTATTTTGTAGGATTATAGGATTATAGATCTGTGGTTAGTTCTCCAAGATGTTTGGAACAACCTACCAGCCGAGTTCCTTCAAAAACTGTGTGCAAGTGTACCTAGAAGAATTGATGCTGTTTTGAAGGCAAAGGGTGGTCACACCAAATATTGATTTGATTTAGATTTCTCTTTTGTTCATTCACTGCATTTTGTTGATTGATGAAAAAAAAAGATTTTGTATCGCTATCTTTCTTTTTCTTTCTACCGTCTTTTCACGCGTTTGCCTCGCCTCTTACTCTCTCATCTGTCTGCGCTGTAGAGTCGCAATGTTTATCGTCTGGAATGCACAGTCGTGATTGGCTGAATGATATCACGTGGGATCGTGCGTTTCCTCATCCACTTAAACACTACCGAAAGACTACGAAAGCTGCGCCGGTCCAAACAGAAGCGCCCAGGTTTAAAATCATAACCTTCTGTTTTGGCTATAGGTCCGGGTCCATATGCGACAGCTTCTGAGTCCAGATTTGGACTGCGGTCCGGCTGTTAGTGACCTCTAATTTAGATAATTTCTTGTATAGCTTGACCAATAAATTGGTGTGACGATATTATTAGTTAAAACAATATTGATAAATTGATAGTAATGCTTAAAAGACTGATACATGACGAGTAAAAAAAAAAAGGAAAGATGCTACTGCATGTTTGCATTTCTATACATTTGAGCAAAAATTAATAGATTTTTTTTTAACACTTTTGTGCTATTCATGACAATAAAACAATGAACGTCTGACCTACCTGTAAATCCTGTTGTTTTATGATCAATGACCTTTAACTACCTTTGCTCAGACTTCAACACAAGTGCACAATAACCAGTACCATAAACCGTGCAATAAACATGAATAAAATGTGCTTAATTATGATGAGCGTCAGTCTGCTCACCCTTCCAACTTCAACCAGGTTGGTGACCATGACGATAGTTGCCGTGTTTTCCTGCCAAACCATCCTCCAGAAGTCCACCACCGTCTCCTGCATTGGACCTGCACACAGGACATGGACACACACACACACACACACACACACACACACACACACAAACAGACTGTATTACATTTTTTTTCATTTTATTCAAGTCCCATTTGTCATCAAAATTTGAGCTGGATATAAACTGCAGCACAATAAACTGTAGACATATCAGTACAATTATGATTGATTACTTCTAAATTTCCTCTAGAATGATTTTTATAAGACACACTTACAGCATCTCTGTCATTCTGAGTAGCTCATTTACACTAGAGATTACCGATAAATCTATAAACTGATATTATCAGTCGATCTGAGCTAACTGTCAATAAACTGGTATCAGTGTTCACAAATAGACAATTATATGACAAAAAAAGAGACGTAAAGATGGAATTTGGGGATATTATATTACACTATTCTATAAATATAGTCATTGTGGAGTTTGTCCACTAGGGGGAAATACTGCACCTCAGCCAATGTTTTTTTTGTGGTTTTATACACGCTGCTATTATTTATCAAAACGTATTATAATTTTAATATAATGTAATACAAAATAGTACATGAAAAAAGTATATGTATATATATATAATATATATATATATATATATATATATATATATATATATAATTATATATAATAAATATATACAATAATAGAAATATTTATATATAATAAAAAGAAATATATAATAATATGTAAAATTATATATATAAAATTTATATTATATATATTGTAACATTTTCTCCTGCCACACAATGTCACTGGTGAAGTCATTCTTCACCTCACCAAGTGCAATGTCCTAATATAAAAAATGACAGAACTGTATCTGAAATTAAAAGCAGCGTTTCAAATATGAGATGAAAGTCTGATGAGGTGTCAGCGTGAGTGAAGATGTCCAGCTCTACACACCCACCCGCTTCCAATTAGGAACCAAATTCATTTAAACAAATAGTGCTTTTAATCAAGTGGCAACAGTAAAGAATGACTTGTGACAAATTAATTAGTGTGTAAATCCCCGTGTGAGAGACGAAGCTGTAGCATGTCACCTGCAGCCAGAGCAGCATTACAACCTGTACACGTACACACACACACACATGCACACACACACACACACACACACACACACGGCAGCCTGCTGGCCTATTCCAGCTCTAAAACTGTCATTACACAGCAGCTGGCCTGAGTTCACCCTCCACACACACACACACACACACACATCTGCAAACACACATAACATTTTACTACACCATACTCATACTCTAAATACTTGCTCATGCTACACACACACACATACAGGCACAAACCCACACTTATGCTCTCTCACAGTTTTTTATTTCATCACACACTCATATGAACAAATTCAAAAATATATGCAGACATAAACACACACACACACACACACACACAAACTCTCCTCCCCTCTTCTGTCTCCTGCACTTTTAATCAGTCTATGATGGACTGAAAGAGCAGAATGATAAACAACTTTGGTCAGCCCACACACACCGCCTCTGCCACTGCCCGCTGGGAACTGTGGGACAGATTCCTGGCGTGGCGAGTGGCGAGCTGGACATCTGCTGTGTAGGAACGCGATGTCACTCTGTAGCCTCTACTGATATACTGACCAATCACACACACACACACACACACACACACACACACACACATTTTAATGCAAGAGCGAGTTAAACACACACCAACCACCAATCTTTATGAACATATCTAATGGTCTCCAGACTGGTTTTAACACTGCTCTTTCCATCAGGACTGAACTGTTTCCGTCAGGATTGATTAATTATGAGTTCATTGGAACATATACAATACCATTAAGTTGCCTTTATTTACCATTAAAAACCAATAGAATCTACTAACGTTTTCTGATTATGCTTTCAGCCATACTCATAACTGACCAGGTCAGATTTACTGGACTCTAGCGACCGGATTTCATCTCTAATGGAGTCACGATCAGATGTAAAGTGGCAAAAAGGTGAAGATTTATTCCGAAATAATAAAGCCTCTGGCTGCAAACCAGACCAACAGACCCAGCCAACAATAAATTGGCTTTTTTCCGGGCATGGAAAAATGGCTTCTCTGTAATAAAGTCCTAATCCAAATCCACAAAAAAACATCATTTTCACAGACAGGAATCTCCAGAAGCGTCTTAAGGCAGACTCATTCGCTGTAAGCATGATGGCTAACCAGCACCGCCATGCTGAAGTGATGCCCATAAAAAAGAACTTCAACTACTTGTTTTTTACATTAATTTCTGTTAGTGCTTGATGCTAACAGGACACAGAGGACTTTCCAGAAATGTCCTGACTGGGCTGGAAAAGTCTGAACTGAAGTCAAATTGCAAACTTCCCGCCAGATTTGTTCTATTAAGGGGAAAAGTGGCTAAAACTGGCACTGGGGCTTTTAAAGTGGGTAATAACTCAAAAGCAGGGAGAGTGGATAATGTTAAAGTCGTAATTGTTACGATTAACATTAGGTGACAACTTTAGGCAGTGTTAGGGAAAGCTACTTTGGAAATGTATTTTGCTACAATTACAAGATTACCCTATCTAAAATGTAATAGTAGTGTAACTATTTCATTTACTTTAACAAAGTAATGTAACTAAATACATTTGATTACTTTTCTACATTTTGAATGAATTTTCTCAACTGTCAGTTTTTGAAACCTGGTTAACCTTACAGCATTACTCAACACTGCTGTCAAAATCCTTTTAAACTTCCTCCAACACAGCCGTGTCGGACTTCACCCGCTTTGCACTGTGTGAGATCTGTGCTGATCTTTGAATACCCTCATGCTAAATCAAATATTTGACATTTGGTGAACATCACTGAGTAAGCAGTTGTCTATTCATGTGGGATTGGTTGTGCATATAGCGTCTGCTCACTACAGCTAATTTTAATTTCCTGCAGTGGGCTAGGCCTACATTGTAGTTCCTATCTGGCATTGCAGGCCTCCTCGCAACCGCTTGTAGGCTGTGGATCCAGCAGCAAGTGGGTGTTGCAAATTCAAACATGATACGAGAACCAATTAGACATATCGATATGGGATCAGACTTTCAGCTGTAAATGAGGTGTTGTGCACACAAGAAAAATGGCAAAATAATAATAGTAAACACCCAGCCAATGTTTCTGCAGAAGATATTGAGAGATGTAACTGAAATTGTAATCCTGAATATTTCCTGAAAGTAACTGTGAATTTAATTACATTTTTTCAAAAAAAGAAATGTAACGGGAATTACTGTTACTTTTATTTTGTAATTAAATTACGTAATTTTGTTGCATGTAACTCGTTACTCCCCAACACTGCCTTTAGGTAACTAAGGATTGACTGATTATCAAAAGTCAGTTAACTTACTATACCGCTACACTTATGCCAGCTCAAATGTCCTTTTACATGGTAAAAATCTGCCAGCCTGGGATTGGATTGGGTGACAGTTGCCTGTGACAAACCAATCAGCAAACAAGTTAGGAGAGATGTTTTTCTATCAAACTTCAGCACTTTTTGTGTTAAGAACATGAAGAAAACTTCTCTGAATTAAACTTGAAAAAGGCGTTTTTTTGTGTTGTGCTGCGTTATTCTAAATTAACACTAAAATTGATTAATTCTAAATTTCCTTTTTGCATTTGGTTCTAAATATTGGTTATTTCCTTGGTATCATCTCCTTGGTGCTCCAATTATCAAACAGCGCACACTCATTTGCCCGTAATTATATCTGATGTTTAATGAGGTGTTCTCTCAAGTCTGACGTATTGCTAGCCCCAGTTCTGCATTTTGCATGGAAAATGTTGCATGTACGCTGTCTGCGTCGATTTTTTAGTAAAATGCAGTCACACAATCCAGATAACTAAGGTTATGCATATGTTTTCAGATTTCTACACAGTTTCTCCACGCATGCGCTTTCCTACCCTAGCAACTGTTATCATGGTAAACAAAACTAACATTACAGTTTAACCTGCAAATGCTAATCGGGTATCGGTTGATCCCAAGTTTAAACAGTGTGGCGCTGTGATTCCTCAGATGCGAGTAGCCTTCTGTGGTAAGTGTGTGTGTGTGTGTGCTGGTGAGTAAAAGAGCTCTTAATTGTTTTACAGAGTGCTGCTCTGCAATTTAGTCTGGCCGTAAATCACCAAATTAACACCACTCACTGGAACAGGCCTCCTCAGGCATTGATTCAGTGGCCTTGAGAAAGTGTGTGTGTGTTGAGTGTTGTGTGTGTGTGTGTGAGAGAGAGAGAGATGGGTAAGAACAATTTATTAGAGAAGTGGGAAATTAAGAGGTAATGTGAGCAGATTGATTGATCTGGGCAGTCCAGTGATCTGTGCTATTGGGAAGAAGGGAGGGAGGGAGGGAGGGAAGGATGGAGGGAAGGATGGAGAGAGGAAAGAAGGGAGCGAGGGAGAGGAAGAGAGAGATGTGGGTGAGATCAGCGCTGGCAGAATCAGATCTGCGTGACTCAGGAACTTTAAGAGTTCTGAAAGTTGTGAGTGAGTAAAGCACAGAGTGAAAAGAAGAGGAGGAAGAGGAGGCAACCTCACCTACAGCCACACACACACACACACACACACACACACACACACACACACACACACACTGAAACACACATAAAACAAACTGCCTACAACAAGAACCCACATGCAGTAGCTTAATGAAGTAAGTGCAGCACGTGTTCTTTTAATCCTCAAAGTAACACACACACACGCACACACACACACACACCACACACGCGAAGCTCAAAGCCACGTTTGGTGGAGTGGTCACTGCAGCGTGAGTAGAAATCCATGCCGACTGCAATAAAAAGTCATGTGTGAGGCTAAATGAGCAGAAGGCTATAAAGGCTTTATGCTGAAGTCTGACGTTTCTGGCGAGAGAGAGAGAGAGGAAAAAGTGCAAACACTTCCTGTCAGGGAGCTGCTGACACTCACTCTGCAAACAGTGTCACTCTGAAGTGTCTGCGTGTGTGTGTGTGTGTGTGTGTCAGCAAGAGAGAGAGAGAGAGAGAGAGAGAGAGAGAGGAGAAGGATTTGTGTGTGTTTGTGGATCTTTGTGTGTGTGGGTGTGTATGAGTGTGTGAGTTTGAGGTGTGTGTGGAGTTGGTGTGTGAGTTGGTGTGTGTGTGTGTGTGTGATGCCATATAATCTGCTGAATTTCTTCTATAACCAACACCACATTATGTATATGCTGCTACTATCTCTTCCCTCTCCCAACTCCTTGTCGCTTGTCTCTTTTCTTCATTCTCTCTCTCTCTCTCTCTCTCTTTATCTCTCTCTCTCTCTCTGTCTCCTCTCTCTCTCTCTCTCTCTCTCTCTCTCTCTCTCTCTCTCTCTCTCTGTCTCTCTCTCTCTCTCTCTCTCTCTCTCTCTCTCTTTATCTCTCTCTCATCTCTCTCTCTCTGTCTCTCCTCTCTCTCTCTCTCTCTCTCTCTCTCTCTCTCTCTCTCTCTCTCTGTCTCTCTCTCTGTTTCGTTCTCTCTCTGCAATTATCTGTCTCACCCTCTCCGTGCTTCCGTCTCTCTCTTTCCAACTCCCATTGTCTCTCTCGCTCTATCTCTCCTTCCCTTCTCTTTCTAGTGTTTAATTCACCATCTTCATCCTCTTCCTTCCTCTTCTACCTCCCTTTCTCCTACCACTCCCTACTACTTGTTCAACTTATTCTCTCATTCTCTCTCCCTCTTCTCTCTCTAATTGTGCCTGTCCATCTTTCTCTATCCCTCGCTCCCCTTCCCTCTCTCCATCTCTCCAGTCTCTACCCTCTCTTTCTCTCTCAGCTTAATCTATCTCTCTCTTACTCCAGCCTCCACATCTCTTTCTCCAAATCTCTCTCTTTGTTCAATTCAACCTCTTTTTATCCTGTTTTTCTCTCTAACTCTTCCTCTCCACCGCTCTTTGGCTCTCTCTCTCTTTCCCCCTCTTCCTCTCCCTCCCTCTCTCTCTCTCTCTCTCTCTCTCTCTCTCTTCTCACCTGTAAATGATAAAACTCTGCCAGCGTGTACTGCAATCAGCCATGCGGGACATTGAAATTGAGAGGAGGTGGGGGAGAGGAAACGAAGGGGGGAAAGAGAGAGAAAAAGAGGAAGAGAGAGGGATGAGGGGGATGAGCGTGAGGGAGGAAGACTTCTTCTTCCCTCCATCCATCCATCTAATATCTATCTGCACAAGCTGCTTAGGAGACCCCCAAACCACAGCCTACTGCCAAAGGCGGCATCATTATACAGCACCGGCGCAGGCCGAGGAGCATCTGAATCTGAATACGAGTGTGTGTGTGTGTGTGTGTGGTGTCTGTGTGTGTGTGTATGTGTGTGTGTGGTGTCTGTGACCCTGTGTTATTGATGAGACCTCTGCTCTACAGAGGATTATAGGAGCATCTGGCAGTTTATCAGAACCTCTCGGACATAGACACACACACCCTCTACAGTTCATTAACACACACACACACACACACACAGCGTGCAGTCCAAACTCCCTAGCATCATTAAAGAGCATCATTAAACAGTCTTGCTGGTCACTAGTACTTTAAGCTTCAGTGTGGAAGAGCTGCTGAAACGGATGGAAATTTCAGGCTCAAATCCACTTTTCTACAGCACACACACACACACACACACTGCTGCGCATGTGGAGCTGATGAAGCTTCATAAGGCATCCTGACACAGGAATGAAAAAGAAAGAAAAAGAGAACAAGTAACAAATAGTGGAAAACAGAGAACGAGAGATACAGGACAAAAAAGAGAAGGAGAGAGAGAAAGAAAGAAAGAAAGAAAGAAAGAAAATGTGTGTGTGTGTGTGTGAGAGAGAGAGAGAGAGAGAGAATAGTACATATGGGGAGAAAGAAAGAAAGAAAGAAAGAAAGGAAATGTGAGAGATAGAGAGAGAGAGAGTAGTACATATGGGGAGAAAAAGAGAAAGAGATACAGACTCACATGAAGAACGAAAGACAGAGACACGTGGAGCAAGGTTTGAAGGGTGAAAGAGAGAAACGGAGAGAGAGATGGAGAGTTGCAGTAAAAGGAAAATTAAAGGGTTTCACAGTGTAAACATCAGACAGCATACATTTATACATGATGCAGACAACACACACACATACACACACACATTAGGAGTCTAAACTCATACTGAGTCAAACATTTTGAAATTTTTGAGCCATGGTTCAGTTCCTAAAATGTTTTCTTTCATTCTGCGTTGCAAATGAAATGGCAATGATAAAATGATTGTAACGCAATTATCAGGGCTTCCCCCAGACTGCACCCCAGGCGGCCACCAGAGGGCACCCATGTCCTGTGTTGTGTCTGACTTGTGTGGTATGTCAGTCATTTCTAAATGGGTTACTTTCGTCTCATTATTAGAGCAGTTGGTAGTGTAACGGTCAGGGAGGTGACCAGTTCAAATCCCGGGCCGGTAAAGGTAGCACTGATGTATTCATGAGCAAGGTACCGTCCCCAAGTACTGTTCCCTGGGTGGTCCCCAAAAAAGCTGTCCACTGCTCCTTCACGGATGGGTCAAATGCAGAGGTCACGTTTGGTTGTGGTGCACTGTGTGCTGTGCTGTGGTGTGTTCACAATGACAAATAATCACTCACTTAAATTAAACTAAACAAGATACTAAATTACTGAACCAATAGAGACAGAACAGGGTTAGCTAGAGTCAACTTGACCAAACAACAAACAGGGTAAGTTAATCTAAGAACATGGAACTAAGCAAGAACAGGTGTAACCGATAGTGAGTGAACACAGCACAGTAACACTACACACTACAACCAACCTCTGCATTTGACCCATCCGTGAAGGAGCAGTGGGCAGCTTTTTTGTGGCAGTGCCCGGGTAGCAGTGCTTGGAGGCGGTACCTTGTTCATGAGTACCTCAGTGGTACCTTTATCGATCCAGGACTTGAACTGGTGACCTTCCAATCACAAGGCCAACTCCCTAACTGTTACGCTACCAGTACTAACTGGCCTAATAATAAGACTAAAGTAACTCATTTGGAAATAACTGACATACCACACAAGACAGACGCAAGACAGACACAAGACAAGATGGAGGTGCCCTCTGGTGGCTGTCTGGGGTAGAATTCGGGGAAAGCCCTGATAATTATATTACCCTAACCGCTACCAGCGGCCCCAAATCAGTTTGCTTATTGTTCGCACATGATTCCTGTTTACTAGTCCAAAGTAGTTAGTACTAGTTAGGCGTTTGTATCTGTCAGTCTGCTGTTGCGTCTACCACTTGTTGGCATGCCTTTATTTAGTGTCATTCTAAGGAGTGACGATTTTCAGTGTACAGTTTTGTGTTTGTCGCACCAGATTGGATCCGCTTGTCCGAATAAAAGGAAGCCTTGTCACCTCTGACGCCTCGAATTTCTGTCACACCAATGTACATATGTGACCACTGACAGCCAGGCTAAAATTTCATTCTCACAAATTCTTCTATTTCATTCATCTCCAGATTTATGACTTCATCAGCTGTAGGACTGCCAACAGGGGGAAAGGACCAACCCTCACCTACGGTCAGAAGGATGGGGGACGGCCGGTGCTGCGACTCAAACCACAACTAAAATTGTGAGCTTTTAGAGCTGAATGGAAAAGCAAAGTTCAATTTTTGACCTGAAAAATTTTTGATCTGAAAAATTCTTTTTTTTGTCTAATTTGGCAAACAGAATTTGTAGGATTTCAAATAGTGGATCACGGTTTTTGGTTTGGTTACCACCCCTAACACACACACACACACAGGCCTATACACACTTCTGTGCATGTGATGAAGCTTCATAAAGCGCCCTGACGGAGGAATGAAGACGTAAAGCCAGCCGTCTGTGTGTGTTTAGCAAGACTGTCAAGTTTTTGGGATGTTGGAGCGCTGCTCTTTTATCTTGGCGGCCTTTTGAACAGAGACAGCAGTCACGGAGAATATCCTTACCTGGGAAGTGCACACACACACACACACACACGCCCTCTGTCCCACTGCTGGATCTGCACTTGGCTTTCTGCTTTCTTTTAATTCATAAAGGCAGACCCTCTCTCTCTCCATCTTTTCTCTCTCCCTCTTCATCTCTCGGATGTCAGTGCTCTGTCTGCCAGGTGAGGATGACGATGATGAATAATGGAGAGGTTTGAGCTGAGAGAGAATAACAATCTTCGTCTCCATCCCTCCCTTCTGCTCGTGCTGGGGTGCTAATGGCCGGCTCCACCACAGGAAGTGGCCTGCTCGACTTCCCTTGTGAGGCTGTTAGCCATGTAGTGATGGAGGGATGAGGGTCGTGATGGAGGGATGAGATGGTAGAACACACTGATTGTGTTTATATCTAACTCTACCACAGACAGGCACAGAGAAGAGGAGACGGAAACTTAAACCTAGAAAAACAGAAAGTATGAGAAAGAAAGAAAGAGAGAGAGAGAGAAATAAAGACAGGTGGAAGAGAGAGGAAGAGAGCCACAGAAAGAAAGAAAGAAAGAAAGAAAAGAGAGAGAAAAGGAGAAATAGAAATGAGGAGAGAAAGAGAATGATAGAGATACACACAGAAAGAAAGACAAATAGAAAGAAGAGGTGTGAATGTAAGAAAGAAAAAAGAGAGATAAGGAGAAGTAGAGAGGGGGAGAGAGAGAATGATACACACAGGAAGAAAGACAAAGAGGAGAAGGAGATAAGAAAGATGGACAAGAAAGAAAGAAAGAAAGAAATGAGAGATAAAGAATAATATAGAGGTGGAGACAAAGAGGAGAGAAAATGAGACAGACACAGAAAGAGTGTGTGTTTGTGTTATTGAGTATATTTCCTGCTTGTGTTATGCTAGCTGCTAAGCTACACCATGCTGCTCTCTTGAGTGTGTGTTTGCTACACTAGCAACTTTGTTAAACTTTATGCTAGGTTTGGGTGTGTGTGTGTGTGTTTGGAGTGTATTTCCCGCTTCACTGGGCCGTCACCTCTTAAGCTATGATTCTTATGAGATTGTGTTATGCTAGCTGCTACGCTACACCAGGCTGCTCTCTTGTGTGTGTGTTAAATTTCATCCCAGTGTGTGTGTGTGTGTGTGTGTGTGTGTGTGTGTGTGTTGGGGCCTGCGATTGCCGCTTCAGTGGTCCGGCGTGCCCTCGCGAGAGATGGAGTGTTTGGTATGCTCACCGCTACGCTAGGCCGCGCTGCTCCTGCGAGTAAGTGTGTGTGTGTGTTTGGTATGCTAGTAGCTGGGCTAGTCCAGGGCTGAGCGCTCGTTTTAATTAAGACACGGAGGAATGAGGCATGCGATGCTCTAATAAACAGGTAATTATGCAACTCCCCTCTCCTCACCGGCAGATTGGGAAGGCATTACAGGAGTGTATTCCACACACACACACACACACACACACACTTGCGTGTGCACACACACACACACACGGCGGAGCTGCAACAATTAAGCATCCATCAGACTTAACCCGGGAGGTCACGCTGCTGCTCGCTCTCCGCAGGCCAGATAAGCCGAGTGACAAACGCACCAGCGATAATCCACACATTTATTATTCCGCTCTGCCACTCGCCAGGCCTGATTAATCGCGCGCACACAGCCACACAGCCACACAGCCACACACACACACACACATAAACAGCTGTATAATAATCTCACATACTGGCTAATGCAAGTTTAGGTATTTTGGTATGAATGGGAAAATAATTCAAATTGTGCTGCTAATATTGGCAGAAATTAGGACACATGCACACACACACACACACACACACATGCACAAGCATACACACACACCCATACACATGCATGCCCACACGCACAAGCACATACACATATGCACAAGCACACACTCACCCATACACATGCATGCCCACATGCATAAGCACATACACACATGCACAAGCACACACACACATGCACAAACACATACTGACATGCACAAACACACACATGCACAAACACACACATGCACACACACGTGCACACAGATACATGCACATACATGCACAAGCCGACAGACATGTGCACATACACACACACATCTCATAACGGTCAATATTGGAAGTACTTCAAGTTGTTTTTGTACAAATACAGAATTACCATCAAATTAGACACACAAAAGTGTGCACATGCATACACACACACACACACTCACACTGCTGCATGCATGCATGTTCACACATGCACTCATTCATAAAATGCATGCACATACAATCATACACACACTCACACAGGTTCCGCAAAATTTATTTGTATAATGTAGGAGTATTGAATATAGTGTGCTAATACTGTACACACACACACACACACACACGCTTGCACGCACGCACGCACACACAATCTTGCACATGCATTCTGCAAGTTCAGTTCTACTTGTATAAATGCAAGAAATTTTCACTAACATTGTAATGCGTCGAGACAGACAGACCCAAATTCTCTCTCTCACACACACACACACACACACACACACACACACACACACACACACACACACACACACACACACACACACTCTTACCTTGTGTAGCGATGTAATGGTTGGGCCGGTGGTAACCCTGAAATGAAACCAAAACAGAGCGTCAAGGTCTGAGCCATAATACGATGTAAATACACTCCACGTCTGACTCACTGGAAGATGGAATCGGTTTGAGCCTCGATCTGTGATCTATGTCTTTGGTTTTAGGCTTATTATGGTGTGTGTGTGTGTGTGTGTGTGTGTGTGGGTGTAGAAGTAAGCAATACACACTTTATGCTGTTGTATTCAGGACATCTTGCATGATTAATGGTTTCTGTACATTAAAGGGTGTTTATTTTTGGACAGCAAATGTCTTCAACCCAACACTGTAAAAACCACGGCTGAACCTTTCAAAGTTGGCATCGTTTCTGCTGCTGTGTAGCTATGATCAGGTGTTGTGATTAGAGCCAAACGATTCATGACTCACCCGGTTTAAGCACCTGGAACCATTAAATAACTCACGAGTCACAAATCTGATGTCTCCATTACCATGAATCCATTGATTCCTAACTACACCATGACTAAAATATAAACCCCATCACGTACATACCTCTTATAATCATTTCAGACTCATTACAAGATCAGTACAGCCGTAGTAGCAAGCGTAGCTGCTAAAAATGTCATAACTTACAGTTCATTTGCAGCACCACAGTCAAAAGAGGGGTCCTAAAAACTTCCTACAGAGTTGAATCCTCTTTGTAGACTACAGGACTCGTGTCAGTGGAATCAGTAGCGCGGGGCGGAGCCCACATTCATGAGTAAATCTGCCGGTTAACTTCCTCTAGAGCCGGGAACATGAAGCCGAATCTGAATCGCGGGTTAGCGCTTGTCACTGTCATGAGTGAATTTGCTGGTTAACTTAATTTACACCTGGAAACATACAGCTCAATCTGGGGTGCGTTTCCCAAAAGCATAGTTGCTAACTTCTACATAGTGTATATTAGCAACTAACATAGTGTTGCTAACGTAACATAGTGTCACTAGCGCAGTTAGCAACTATGCTTTCGGGAAACGCACCCCTGAATCGCACACACGAGCGGGTTATCGCTCCCCAAACCACACACAGAATGAAACCACTGGTTCACTTCCTCTTGTGCCACTTGGAAAATAAATATTTGCCACTCTGGTTGCCTTGTCTTGATACTTTGTCATTTATTTGGAAGTGCATTTATGCTCATCACAAGCCACGTATACGTTCTTCTGTGAAACGCAAACGATTCAGTTGGCGATTTGGCAAGACTGATTCAAGTGACTCGCACACCCAGATCAATTCAGTGAGTGACTCAGAGGGAGCCGAATCCTAAAATGGAACCGAATATTACAGCTCTAGTTGTGATGTGTGTGTGTGTGTTGTTTAACACGTGCAGAATGCTGTGGTCCTGATCACTGTGAAACTGATCATGTGAAAGCATCATGAATCCTCAAATTTAATAATAATCACAAACATGCGACTGAATCTTTGTGTCAAATATGATATTCCATCCTTGGGTCATTTGTGCCTAATTGTGTATTTTTCAGCAGTTTATGAGCTCCATGTTAACGTGCGGTAATTAATCTTTGTTAAACGTCCCAGAAATCATTTTTAGATGATTAATTAAGATTTTTGGGTGTTTTTATGGATGGCAGATGGACGTTCTGGTGCTCTTCTGATCCTTGACCTTTCTAACCGGCCTTAAAGGATGTCGGCAGAAGAACGCCACTGACAGTCTGACTAATGAGGGTTACAACACACCCATACACACACTCACACAGCAGCGAGACACACACACACCGACACGCACACACACACATGGCCTGGACCTCCACTGGGGTGCTGGTGATGACAGGTCATAAATAACACAGATAAACAAATAAATAAATAAGTAAACAAACCAAGCCATGAAAAGTCAGCAATTTGTCAACAAGTCATTAACACCACAGCCTGTTCTGTTTACAAAGGACTTTGCCCCCCAGAGATGTGTCACACACACACTCGCTAACACACACACACTCACACACACACACTCTAATATGCACACACACACTAATGCATCACACTGGACAAATAAAACTTGAGAGGATTAGCGTCTAATCCCTGAGAGAAGACTCATATCAAAAGGATTATCAGTCGTTATATTGTTTTGTCAGTGTGTGCATGTGTATGCATGAGGGTGTGAGTGTGTGGAGAGAGAGAGAGAGAGAGAGAGATGGAGATGGAGAGAGAGAGAGAGAGAGAGAGAGATGGAGATGGAGAGAGAGAGAGAGAGAGAGAGAGAGAATGCGTGGAGAGTTCGGTGAGCGAGAGAAAGAGAATGTAAGAGAGAGAGAGATAGAGAGAGAAAATAGAGACTGTGAGTGAGCGAGAGAGTGTGTGTGAGACAGCAGAGGCAGTGTGAGCAGGGAATAGAGGGATAGATAAGTGGAGGAGTGTGAGGATGGAGGGATGAGCTCTGATGAACACTCTGATGAACAACTCCACAGAGAGGACTGACTGCAGCTCTCTCTCTCTCTCTCTCTCTCTCTACATCCCCTCTCCACTTTCCCTCCTCTCTCCTTCTCTTTCTCCTCCTCTCTCTTCCTGTCTCTCTCTTCCTGTCTCTTCCCCTCCCTATTGCTGTACCAACTCTTTACCTCTCTCCTTCTCCCTCCAGCTCTCCCTTCCCCGTTCACTCTCTCTCTCCCTGCTCTCTCCCTGTGCCTCCCTCTCTTTCTCTCCCATTTCTCTCACTTTCTCTCCCTCTCTTTCTCTCTCTCTTTCCCTGTTTTCTCGCTGTCTCCCTCTCTTTCTCTCCCTGTTCTCTTGCTTTCTCTCCCTCTCTTTCTTTCCCTTTATTTCTTTGTACATCCCATCTCCACTTTCCCTCCCCTCTCCTCCTCTCTCCTTCTATCCCTTCCCCTTCACTCTCTCTCTCTTTCCCTCTTGCTCTCCTCCCAGCTCTCTCTCCTTCTCCTCTCTCTCTATCTTTCTCTCTCTCTCTCTCTCTCTCTCTCTCTCTCTCTCTCTCTCTCCCCCCAATAGCTGCTGCTTTATCAGGCCTTGCTAAGCACTGTCTTGTTTGTTCTTTTTCTGTGCTCACTGTTGCCTGAAACACTGTGGGATTAACTCCAGCTGAACAAGGACTCTTTCATTATTCTCTCTCTCTCTCTCTCTCTCTCTCTCTCTCTCTCTCTCTCTCTCTCTCACCTCTTCCCTCCATCCTTCCCTTCCCTGATAAAGGTGTATTTCTGAGCCATCAGGCACTTCTAGTCCAAACCGGTTATTACGTGGAGCTGTAAAAGTCTGCCAGAGTGAATCTAAATGATCAACTCTGATGATGACCATTAGAGCCAACGCATTAAACTACCACACACACACACACACACACACACACACAAGGAGTAGCATAGGCAGATATGGACATTCCAAACGAGGTCTAAATGTAGTGGCGACGTGCCAGCGATAAAGTTTATTAGACGGGGAGGGCTGAGAAAGGTGGGTTAAAAGCCTTTCTTTCTCTTCCTGAGGGGGAGGAAAAAGAGGAGGAAAAGGAGGAGGAGGAGGAAGAGGAGAGGGGGGACACTCCATCCATTGAGCATGGCTAAGTAGCTGGGCGACGAGGCGGCGGCGGCGCAAAGCCTTTTCAATCACAACTGGCTTTAATATGCATTTATTCTTATCTAATAATGGGACCGGCTTTGTGGAAGACTTCACTTAAGCACTCAGCAACATGAAGAAATAACACACTGACTGACAGCACACACACACACACACACTCAGAGGAGGAGGAGGGGGGAGAAAGAAAGAAAGAAATTAACAGATAGGTAGAGGAAAAGATAAAGGAGAGAGAGAGAGAGAATGAAATGAAGAGAGATGGGAGAAAGTGAGAGAATACACCGGATTCAGAAAAAAAGAAAGAAAGGGAAGAGAAAAATATGAAAAGAGGGAGAGAAAGAATAAGGGAGAGAACCTTTTACCTTGCAAAAGAAAGAACAGACAGGAACAGGAAAAAGAACAGATGGAACGAAAGAATGAACGAAAGAGAGAAAGAAACAAAGGAAGAAAAGAAGGGAGGAAGAAAGAAACTGATGGTGATAAAGTGATAAAAAACGATAAATGAGAAGAGTTCACATGAGAGAGAGAGAGAGAGAGAGAGAGAGAGAACATCTGCTAATATATACCTCTGCCCTAATTGTGTTTGTATGTGTGTAAGAGAGAGAGAGAAAGAGTGTGTGTGTGTGTGTTGTATGTGTGTGTGAGAGAGAGTGTGTGTGTGTGTGTAAAGGAGCCCCCCCATTGCCCTATTTCTTGGTGTTCTGTACCAAGTGTGGTCTGGGTGCCCCGTTCAAGAGACCGTGTGTGTGTGTTTGTGTGTGTGTGTGTGTTTGTGTGTGTGTGTGTGTGAGTGTGTGTGACCTTTGCGCAGAGGCGCTGGCTGCTGTCTGTACTCACATCAACGTAATTTGCATTAATGTAATCGGAGCTCTGCTCCCCCTCCAGGCTCTGCAGCCGCACGCGGGAGTGATCATCTAGAGACAAACACACGGCCAGAAAAAACACAAGGCCCATTACTCACCAGCAAGACCCACGGAGAGAGGGATGGAGGGAGAGAGGGATGGAAGGAGAGAGAGATAATTACCGCTAGGCTCCAGAGACTGTAGCTAACCGTGTTCCGTCCCTCGTGTCCAGTATCCTTAATTAACTCTTATTAACTTCACAAACACACAAACATGGAACACACTCTTACACTCGTCTCTAGACACCAGCAGAAAACAACTCTCCACCTCCCTCTAGAGAAATCTCTCTCTCTCTCTCTCTCCAAAATCAGATTGATTGGCGTCAGTATTTTTTTCGGGATGAAGGTGGCCGGTTTTTGGATTTTTGCCGTATGTAAGTTACATTCAGATGTGTAAATTCTGTCCTTTCTGTCCATCAGGGTCATAAGATTTTTGCTACAAGGTGCATCTCACAGCTGCCAAAAGTGCTCTGTGATGCAACGAGTGTGCACTGTCTAGAGTTACATTTATATTTACAATTACAACTACCAGGTGGTATTTACATTTACATTGGTGTGTAGAGGTGTATAGGTACCACTGAGGTACTAACAAGCAAGGTACCGTCCCCAAGAACTGCTCCCCGAGTGCTGCCAATAAAGCTGCCCACTGCTCCTTCATGAGTGGGTCAAATGCCGAGGTCATTTTTCATTGTGGTGCAATAAGTGCTGTGGTGTGGTGTGTTCACAATGACATATAATCACTTCAAATGCACTTAAAGACTACACTGAGGTTTATAATAAATAGTTACTGGAAAAGCTACATCACTTCGTAAGTAACTTCATTACTCATGAGAGAGTAGCTACGTTAAATACGTCACTAACTGCAGTGTGCAACTCCCCAACGCTGACGCCCTCTAATACTCACATGCGATGATGTTGCCATAGCGGTTCTTCATCCGGTTTTCATCTTTCTTGGCAGAGTCCCAGGGCGCTGACTGTCCTTCAAAAAAGCTCTGAAAAGAGAGACAGAAAAAGAGAAAGCGAGAGAGAGAGAGAGAGAGAGAGAGAGAGATGAGAAGAGTCTTATGTCAGCTCTATAAAACATCACAAGAGCAGAATCATTGTCACTTCAAAAGAAAAAGAAAGAGAGAGGAAGAGGAGGAATAGAGACGGTTAGTTGTAGAGTTGACGTGTAGTAGAAGTGCTGGAGTCCTGAAGTGCTGCAACAAAACCACAACCATTAGAACAGCAGCTGGTGTGTGTCACACCCAAAACCAGTCCCCCGCTGAAGAAAGACACACACACACACACACACACACACAAGCGCCTGAGAGACTCCAGTGGGTACAGCACCCTGCTCCTGGGGAAGCTACTGGGCCATCCACAGGAGAAAAAGTGTGTGTGTGTGACTTTTAAAAACATCACAAAATAGAATGTCACTAAATGAGCAAATAAATAAAGCAAAACAAATCTGAAATGAAACAATAAAGTACAAAATACTGTCTTAAATTGAATTAATTAATTAAATTAATTCGTTTAAAAATATTTTTTAAATAATTACGCTAAAATAATTACACAAAATCATTTATCATTTCCTAAAATAAAAAAGGGAAGTAATGTAAACTTGAAAATGTTCATTTATTTTTGATAAACAGAAAATAATGCATAAAAAAGATTTTTTTCTAAATAATTACATAGAAAAATTAAGAA
>JAVGVS010000027.1:2124451-2223126 GCA_032718565.1 Distichodus sexfasciatus | reverse complement strand
TTTTTTTTTCCTTTAATTTAATCTATTTGCCTACAATTCTACAATTTTTGCAAGCTGAAATGCTGTACTTTAATAGCTATTTACATGACAAATCATGAATCTTGGGTTAGTTTTTGAGCTACTCTACAGTTGTAATAACCTGACTCTGTGTCCCGGCTCTTTTCCCCACTCCTCAGCCTGTGTTTAGTTCACACAGAATTCAAAAACGTTCGTTCTACTTTATCATAATCTTTATGTTAACACTTCATATTATCAACGCTCTTAGCCAGTTAATCAGTTAGTCTGGTAGAGCATAGGAGGAGAAACGGGCCAATCAGAGCATAGGAGGAGAAACGGACCAATCAGAGCTGTTGCACTCAGCATCTTGCACCACTGGTTTTAAGCCTTTGACGTATAAATCAGCCTTTACTCAACAAATCAGAAAAACTTGCCTCTCGCGTCTGGTTTACTCGTGAACAAACTCAAGACCCCAACACTGTAAAAGCAAGTGTTTTTCTAGCTGGTTGTAATCGTTCAGTTATGGATGGATGGATCACACCACAACACTGCGGGAGGGGGGAGGAGTGAATGAGTAGATGTGGAGGGAGGGGTACGTTCCATTCTGCCCTTCTGCTCGTCTGCGTAACACTCGTTCACACCAAACGCCATCGTCTATCTCGCCATTCCCACGCTCTCCTACAACGTCACTGTCAGCCAATGAGGTCTTAGCAATTTTTCCCTGTCTGAAATTCATTTCTGTGGCAGGATGACGGGCCGCGACTTGGACAGCAAAGCATGATGGGAGGGGATGTGCGACGGCACAATGAGCGATGCCACGGCCCAGTGTGGTGGTGATGATGAAGAAGGTGGGAGGGTGGGGTGGGTGGGGTCACAGGGGTCAAAGATGAAGGCCGAGGATGGCCTTTTTTTGTGCGCATGTAATGGCGTGAGAAATCGGAATGCCGTGCATGCCAACAGACACGTGGTGGCGTGAGGGCGGGGCTTAACGTGAGTGGCGGGAAAGGGCGGGGCTGAAGGTGGGGTGGGGGGGGCGGAGTCGGCCAATGGCAGACGCTGTTTTATTGTTTTTAATGAAACACACAACCTCCTTCCCCCATAACAACAGGCACACTGAGGAACTTACCATTAATGGGGACTTTTTAAGCAGATACATTAGAGGATAAACGTGAAGATAGAGAGAGCGAGAGAGAGAGAGAGAGAAAGAGAGAGAGAGAGAGAGGAGGAGGGAGAGAAGGAGAGAGAGAAAGAGAGAGAAAGAGGAAGACAGGGTTTAAGGAACAATACACCAAAGAGCACTGGCATACTACAGCTCTGACGATTAGCCTGAAAGCTTGGGCGCTAAAGCTCGGGGTCAAGCGTAAGGTCAAACTGGGGGGGGAGAGAGAGACGGCATTGGGTTCGGACACGAAGTGAAGGATCGAAAATGAATTTCAAAACAGATACAAAAGGTTTGCAGCTTGTGCTCATTCGGCAGCTACATCACGTTATTTTTCGTTTCTATTGTTTTCCTGGTGCGATAAAAACCTGCTATTGGGCAGCGAAAGAGCCTCTCTCTAAGCTACTGGATACACGACTCCAGCCAGAAGTCTTTCATATTTAATACGGCGCACTTTTAACATCTCTTCATGTTTTACTCTGATCACTAACGCTACAAGGAAAACTTAGGGGCTTGGCGCCTTTTCCTTTTGTAATAGTGGAGGTGGGGGGCAGAAATGGCTTTATTATTCTATTTCATCATGAGATAAATGAATAAACATTAGGGAAGAAAACACCAAAAAATAAAAACAAGTAGGGCGATGGGAACTAGCCAGAGGCAGGAGGGACATTAAAAAGAATTGAAGAGGAGGTCGTTTTTGGAGAGGGGAGGGAGGAGTGGAGATAATGGCGGAAGAAGAAGAAGAAGAAGAAGAAGAAGGGAGGAACGGGGTGGGCGTTGGGAGCAATGCTACGTCTGTCTTTCTTCTCCTCGTCCATTAAAAACAAGGTTTTCATCTGAGCAGCAGAGTGTGAGATCGTCGCTGACGTTTCTCCGTTCGTTCTCAGATTTGGGAACATTTTCTAATTTGGGAGTCATTTGTTAATTCGATTATTTGTTTGTTTTCCACACCCCACCACAATCCACTCCACCCCTACCCAGACCCCAAACCCCACATCCGGTCCACATGTCTGTCCATGCATATGAGAGGTCAGACAGGATGTGACATCACACGCACGACACGCAATGCGGATGGGATGGTGTGATGCCCCCACCCCTGCTGGCGGAGGGAAACGGGAAGAAGAGGAGGGAGGAAGAGAAGCAACAGGCAGGTATGGAGATGAGGCAGCCATCTTTATAGGGAAAAATAAAACTGCAACCAACCGAACCAAAAAATGACCACAAAACGTCACGTCCGGCTTTCGTCATTCTGTTTTTGTTTGTATTTTTGGGGTCAGTGTTTCTAAGCGGCCTGCAGTTCTGACTGTATGAGTGTGTAAATAGGCTAAGAGAGAGGCTGGCAGTGGGCATGGCAAGAGGGAAGAGAGGAGAAGGGAAGAGAAGAAAAACATCCTCACCTAGGATGGCAGTGGGCACAAAGGGGTCTGGCAGGAATGAACCGTGGAAAAAAGAAGAGAGAAAGCACAACGGAAGGTCAGTGGAGAAGAGAAAGAAAGAAAGAAAGAGGAAAAAGAAAGAAAAAAGTGTGAATAAAGGAGAAAGGAGAAATGGGATGAAAGAGGAAAAAGAAAGAAAGATAAAAATAGATAGAAAGAAAGAAAGATGTGTGAATAAAGGAGAAAATAAATAAATAAATAAATAAATGTGAATGAATGAGAAAGGAGAAAAAGAAAGAAAGAAAGAAAGAAAGAAAGAAAAGTGTGAATAAAGAGAAAAAAGGAAATAAATAAATAAAGAAAGAAAGAAAGAAAGAAAGAAAGAAAGAAAGAAAAAAGGAAAGAAAGAAAGAAGTGTGAATAAAGGAGAGAAAGAAATAAAGACAGAAAGAAAGACTAAATACCTCATAAATAAATCCACAAACATAACTGCTGGTTATTTATTCCTCATGCAGTGCCGATAGTCATGTCATATTTGATTGTTTATCATGTAACAGTATTAGATTAATTATAACTGCATACAGTGAACAAAAATAGCATCTTAAGTTAAATTTGTACAAGTTAATAAACATAATATTCACCAGACTGGGTTCCTGGACATTAAATAGATTTCTATTACTAATACAAAATTAATCACGTCTGCTGAGCTTCCCGCTGTACTTGCAGCAATGGTAGTGAAATATATGATCATGTTGAAGGTCATCACTGTGTGCAACGAACAGCACGACTAATCAGTTCTGAGTAAAAGCTGTACTTTTGTGTTGTTTAATCATAACTAAATACTAAAAGCATGAATAATAATTTACTATTAAGAACTCTTACCTGGATAGTAGGAGTTTGGGAGAGTTGTACTCAGTGTGTTGGTCTTCATGGTGAGTGAACAGGGAGAGGATCCAGCTACACAAAAAACACACACACTGCATTAAAAACCACTTCCTGTGACACAGTTGATCAAGTATCACACAAAAGCCTGTACATTAACACTCTTCATTAAAATCCATATACTTTAAAACATACACGACAAACTTCACATTAAAACTCACATTAAAACATTAAAAGTCATTCATTCATTCATTATCCGAACTGCTCCAGCCCAACTGGGGTCGCGGGGGGACCGGAGCCTATCCCGGGAACGTAGGGGTGCAAAGTGCACATTAAAACTAGTATCCTTTAACATAAAACACCAAGTTCACATTAAAAGCAACACCCCTTTAATACACAAATCTGTTATTTTGTACACTACAAAGTGTTTAACAGTGTTAGAGCCCACATTGACTGATATATGTGACCCTTCACGGCAAAACCAGTCACTTCGCTCAAATTTTCAAAATGAAGTTATGTTTTCATGAAAGGGCATAAAGCAACCTTCAAAACGATACCTATATGGGATGAATGGGACGACATATGACTGAGATATCAACATTCAAAGGAGTCGGGTTTCTCCTGTCACGCCAAGTGAGAAACGGAGAAATCTGCCTTTGAAGTTGACTATCGCCGTAGCACTCACAGACGCTTGGTGCGGTCGCGGCTACGTTTGCATTTACGGTAGCCTACGCTGCATTCACAGCCACACGGATAGCCTACCTGCGTTAGGTTAACTGAACTCGGGAGACGAAGATGGATTCCGGAGAAATATCTTCACGCTAGTCAACCAGTGGGTTTACCGTATATATTGAAGTAGAGCGGTCAAAACAGAAACTTCTAACATTCTGCTGGAATTGAATTCCTCACCTCAAGAAAGTCACGTTTTTAGGATGGAAAGGGTAAGTTTTTCAGCTAAATTTATTCACAACAGTACAGTATAGACCTTCCACTGTTTCAAAACACTAAAAACAAAAAATCCACCAATTTAGCTCACGCAACATAAACGGTTGTTCTTCTCGGAAACCTCCGTTGCAACAAGCGACTGGTTTCGCCGTGCAGAGTCACAAATACCATCTGCCTTTAAACTCTTTCACACATACAATAAGGCCACCATCAACCAGCAGTCTTATGGATCTGTTCAAATCTCCCTCACAGACTGCTATGTAAGGTTACAGCCGCAGGACTGAGGAGAGCCGCCGATCCGCCCAGCGGGCGTCCGCGTGCTTAACCGAAACAGAACATGCAGAAATGGAAAGAAAAACAAACACGCACACATAAGTGTGTGTTCGCTGACAGCATATGGATGTGTGAATGTGTGACTGAGCATTTAGTGGATTTGGCTGGGATTAGCAGGTGACTCTCAGGATGCTCGGTCAGAGCTGGCTGGTGGCCCGAGGTCAGGGACGCGTGACCCGAGATCGCACAGCAAAACCTGCTGCCTCATGGGGTCGGATCCAATCGAAACGCTCCGAAACACACTTGGCAGGGCCAGGGTGATTAGGATAGGACTTAAAAACACAAAAAACTAAGTTCAAGTCTAGCAGTGGGATTTGCAGAAGTCAAATGAGTGCATTGTGATGTCTGTGGCCAAAACAATAGGAATTAAACGTATTAAACCTAGAACTTAAAGACGTGTGGCTATTAACCCTAAAAGGCTTAGAAAAAGCAGACTGACCACATACACGTCAGATGAAGGTGAGGTTATGGATCCCTAAATAAAATGCTGCCTCTAATAATTATAAAAAATGTTATGTACATTGAAATGTCAGCATAACCACTGTATGTACATATTTAGTTTGATATTTATGAATATTGTTATATTTGCTGTATTATATTAGTTGATTCTGTACCATGTGATAATGTTGTCGGGTTGACATTACTGATACATGAGACTAAACACCATGAATAAAAGAATATAAAATGTCATTTTGTTTTTGTAAGCTGTCAGTGCAATGTGATATAAACCTAGAACAAAGTTAAACCCTGTTGCTGTAAAAAAAAAAAAATCTATTATCGAAATAGAATTTTCCTCGAGATTTGTGATTTGAACTATTTATAAGATCTGAAAACATGTATAAAACTTACTGAGATGATACTAAAAGGATTAAATTCTTCAAAGTGGATAGTTTTATTTCTCTTCCACTTTATTAACGGTAGAGAAACTCGCTACTACATGACGTGGTGAACTGAGAGGTTTACAGGTTTAGAGGCTTTTAGCTATTGCAGCTACGCTAGCTATTATATAAAGCTGTTGGCATTTACAGCTATAATGTAAGGGACTTAAAGCTGTTGAAAGCGTGTGAAAAGTCAGATCTTAACAGCTTAATTATCGGCACCGATCAAAGCGTCCTCTCAGAGCATCGAACAGCATCATCCCCGTCTAGACGCGAATATTACAAATACCGTCTGAAGAACGGCTTTCCTTGGGGACCTGCAAACCACTGATGCATATTGCTAGTGATAAAGAAGTTGTAAATGTAAAAGTGAACTCACAGCGGCTATTGAGGTTGTGTGTGTCCATGAAGGACAGAGCCTCGTCACAGTTGGTGCCCTGCTCGGTGTAGCTCTTATCCATGGAGTTCACCATCACCGTCATCTCCTGCCTGGTGCTGCTCAGCGTCTCCTTACGCTTCTTAGCAAGTTTCCTTCAGGGAAAGACAGAGACAAAAAGATGTAGCTTTGTGATAAAAACTCTTTTTCAGCAGAGACTTTACACACTTTTTTGTAAGGACATTTAGATATTTTTTGAACCAAGAAAGGAAATGCAATAAAGCCGTGTCCATGATCACACAATCACTAAATTGGGATTAAAATCAATATTAAAACGCATGAAAAACTCACACATCGCACATTACACGATGAAATTAATCTTTTCTTCAACACACTACACAAGGTCTGCATTAAAACCAATGTCCTTTAACACACTACAAAGAGTCGACATCACACTGAGCAAAGTTCACACAACACAAAGACTTAAACATAGACAAAAGTCCACATTGAAATCCATTAACTTTAACACGGTGCATCAAATCCTTCAACACGCTACATTCAGCATTAAAACCCGCATGCCCAATTTTGTACTGCATTAAAACCTTTTAACTTACACTCTAGATAAAACCTGCATAAAAACCCAAGTCCTTTAACTCTACAAAGATCAGCATTAAAACCAACATGCTTTAACACAATACACAAATCTGTCCTTTAACACACTGCACAAATCCTTCCCTCATAAAAACCAATGTCCTTTAACACGCTAAAACGAATCCACATTAAAACTCACACACTCCAACAGGGATGGTCTTTAACAAACCGCCAGTTAACGCGCTACACTATTAATTCCGCGCTACACAACGTCTGCATAAAAACTCATGTCCTTTAACACACACCACAAAGTCCACATTGAAACCAATGTCCTTCACTACAAAGAGGCAGAATGAAAGACCCACATGCTTTAACACACTACGCAAAGTGTGTCATTTAACACACCGCGCAAAGACTTACAACCCTCACCGTTTAACGCGATACACACATCCTCATTAAAACCCAATTACTGTACCTCACAGTCAGGTCGTTAACTATATCGGATTTATGTTACATTTCCAGCATTACGCAGATGCTCTTATCCAGAGTGACTAACATTTTCCTAATTACAGGGACAGTCTCCCTGGAGCAACTTGGGGTTAAGGGTCTTGCTCAGGGACCCACTAATGGTAGTGCTGGAGGTAGGAATCGAACCCACGACCTCTTGGTCCAGAGGTGAGTCTCATTAACACTAGACCACCACCTCATTTTAACTATGTCACTACAGCAAAGCAATTCTCAAATATGACCGTTTATATTTTCGCATAAACCTCCATCTTCAATGAAATCCTTTTTGTTTATTTATCTGTATATGTGACTCTGCACGGCAAAACCAGTCGCTTGTCGCAATGGAGGTTTCCGAGAAAAACGACCGTTCATGTTGCGTGGGGTAAAATTTTGGATTTGTGAATAAATTTTGCTGAAAAACTTACCTTTTCCATCCTAAAAACGTGACTTTCTTGAGGTGTGGAATTCAATTCCAGCAGAATGTTAAAAGTTTCTGTTTTGACTGCTCTACTTCAATATTTACGGTAAATCCACTCGTTAACTAGCGTGAAGATATTTCTCCGGAATCCATCTTCGTCTCCCGAGTTCAGTTAACCTAACGCAGGTAGGCTATCCGTGTGGCTGTGAATGCAGCATAGGCTACCGTAAATACAAACGTAGCCGCGACCGCACCAAGCGTCTGTGAGTGCTACGGCGATAGTCAACTTCAAAGGCAGATTTCTCCGTTTCTCACTTGGCGTGACAGGAGAAACCCGACTCCTTTGAATGTTGATATCTCAATCGTATGTCGTCCCATTCATTCCACATAGGTATCGTTTTGAAGCTTGATTTATGCCCTTTCACGAAAACATAATAACTCAATTTTGAAAATTTGCGACAAGTGACTGGTTTTGCCGTGAAGGGTCACATATCGTTAATGACCTAATCCCCACGGAGCAGTTCAACCCTGGAGCTCCTGAGACCAACAAGAGTGATTAACTTCAAATATTAAACACACATTTACTACACCCTCCATCAGAGTCATCCATTGTAACTTAAGGTTTCGGGAGAAGGTAACATCTCACGCGTCATCGACATTATTAAGGAAAAAAAAAAAAAAAACAAGGCTGGAAAAGCCAATAAATCCTCTTTAGTGCTCAGAGCTATAGAGGGATGAGGAGGTGGTGGTGGTGGCGGGGGGAAGAGGGTGGAACAGGAGCGTTATTTGAAATCTAAACAAATCAAAAAAGACGAATTAACATTAGACTAATCAAAAAAAAATGTGAGGCATAATGATCGGTGCTTGATTGAGAGGGAGAGGCAACAGTCACAATTAAATTCTGATATAATTATAATCAGTGCCCTACCAGGACCCTTCTGGGAAGCCAGCGCTTAGTAATTGCGACGACATTGCATCAAAAGCCTTATTTATTTTCTTCACTTCCTTCAAAGCACCTCATGTTCTGAGTGCTGGCTTAGAGTCAAGAGGCCAGGACGGAACGGGCGAGTGTATCAGGTGGCTAAGTGAAGCCAAGAAAGGGAGGGAGTGAGGGAGTCGTAATCGAATTGTGCGCTGCTCGATCCATACCTATCAAGACGCTAATTCGGTTGGCCTGCCTTTGTTTTCCAAAAGGTTTCCGATACGCAAAGAAATGCAAACGAGGTAAAAATTATCCGGCCGTTTTTTTGGGGGAGTCGGAGCAAAGGGAAAGGAAAAAATAAGAAGAATTCTTTTTTTCTGGGGGCGGGGAAGCCTAACGAGATTTAGGAAGCCGGGAGTTGGGACGCGCCAAAACCGCAACGCGCCTTCCAGAAACGCTGGACGGCTTTCTTATGGGGCCCATTAAACACAGAGCTTGTGCCAAAGTGAAATGACGTGAGATGAGGATGAGGATATGGAGGATGATGGATGAGGAAAGCTGTCCTGTCCCGAATCCAGAGCAGGAAACTTCCCAAAAACCTCTAACTGTGGATGCTAAATGCCGCCGTAACGAACGGCTCTCTAAGTGGACTTGAAGTCAAAGGGAGTGGGTCAGGTGTGATTGTCACTATGAACACACCACAACGAAATGTGACCTCAACATTTCACCCATCCGTGAAGGAGCAGTGGGCACCTAACGTGCATCACCCGGAGAGCAGTGCTTGGGGATGGTAGTTTGCTCATGAGTACTTCAGTGGTACCTTTACCGGTCAGGAACTTTAACCAGCGACCCTTCGATCACAGGGGCCAGCTCATTAACCGTAACTGCTTCACTTGGTACCGCCCCAGCTGCCTACTTGCTTGTAGAATAACTGGTATCAACGTCCATTATAAAGGGACACTGAAATCGTTATTGAGCACCGTCCTGCTAACGCCATCATCTCGTTTCTCATCAAAATCTAACCAAATCTGTCACCTCTCCTCCAACCGGCCCTGACCGACTGACCCGTGGGTGCATTTGACAGTGAGGCAGTGACGAAGACAGGACGGCTAATGAAGAGCTGCGCACGTCGTTCCGCCTGGGTTGCCCTGTTTATTTCATTTAGCAAGAGTCGTGCGACCATATGGTGACACTTCCCCCGCAGACCCGAACCGACGCTGCGGCGCGAGGATAATAAATGAACAGTTGCCGCGGGAGGAGGTGCGGGGAACGCTAGAGCAGGTACATGAGCACACTCACAAAAACTACCGCCATGTGGTTTTGTGATATGAAAAAATGGGAAGAGAAAGAGGCTGGGAGAGAGAAAGAGAAGAGATGAGAAGGCCGACGAGAAGAGGGAGAAGATGCATGAAGATGCATGAAGATGCTTTAGTACTCATAGAAATAGAAACGTTGAGACGCTGGTAAGAAGGGAAAAGAGGAGAAAAAAAGAGGAGAAGAGAAATGAACAATGCAGTTCGACAAAACGAATCACGCCTCCATTCATAACTCATTTATAAAGAGCAGGAACCACGCACAACACACTTCATTAGCTGAAACCTCAAGTGTGTGAAGTGTGAGTAGTGCGGATACAGAGGGAGAGAGAGAGAAGGTGGAATAACTGCTGCTCGAGAACAATATTCACCTTTTAGAAGGCAACTGCTTTTTTCACCTTTTTAAAAAATCGCTCCCCATTTTACCTGCAATTTCCCTGAAAGCAACAAGCAAATCAAAGGTAGCGCTAATACAAAGCCGAGTCGCCGCTCTCCCACTGCGCTGAGAGTCCCGCTGACCGCTCAGACCTTCTGTTTTCCCCGACCTTCATCCGCCCCCCCTCCACCCCCCCAACCCGTGACAGCCTTTGAGCGTCCACGCTTTTCACAAATAAGGCTTCTTCTAAAAAACAAAATCTAGGTAATCACAGCAGTGACTAGCGCCGCCGCCTAAACATTCCTCTCGACGCCGACATGCCACCAGATGAAACGCGAAGCCCCGCGGGTACGGCGGCCTGCGGGGTCCGACGCCGATGAAGACGATGTCGGTTATCGTAGGCGTTGGTATGGGCAAAAAAAAAAAAACCAAACAAAAAACACACACACACAGACACACAAAGGCACCATCATTATATCCGTCCGGACCCAGGGAAACGGCGGGGCATTGTGAGTTAGCGCACGACGCGGGGGGGAGGTCAGGAGCTGCCGATGAGTCGAACCCAGCAGACAGCAAAAAGGCCAACTCAAAGACGGCGGACACTTTGAGTTATGAGCCAAAGAGACGACAAGGAGCGCGGGCGAGATCCACGTAGGCCGCGAACAGACGGAATCGTAATGAGTGTCTTTTAGCGCCACCGCGGAAAAGACCCGAATGTACAAATGCTACGTGGTGTGGCTGTTAACATCTGTCCTCTGGAGGTGTTTCAACATCAGTCTTGAGAGGTACACACCCTGATATTTTGGTTATGTAAGATATTTAACTTGCAATTTAGTTCATAATTACTAACTGTGCTATTAATGTACAGCTCCCACTACAACAACTACTCCTGCTACTACTACAGCTATGCTACAGCTAGTACTTCTACAGAGACTCTTCTAAAGCTACTACAGCTCCTATTACTGCTATACTACAGCTACTACTACAGCTACTATAACCACAACTACCAAAGCTAGCAAAACATCTGCTACATCGCCACTACTTCATACCATCATTACTGTTACTACAGCTTACACTACTACTCTAACAGCTACAACTACTTCCAACTACAACTACTGCAATGACTACAACTACTAATACAATTACTACTAGAGATGTTTCTACTACAGCTACTACAACTATAACTACTAGTGATGCTACTACTACAGCTACTACAATTACTACAGTTACTACTAGAGATGCTACTACTACAACTACTACAACTACTACAGTTACTACTAGAGATGTTTCTACTACAGCTACTACAACTACATAACTATAACTACTAGTGATGCTACTACTACAGCTACTACAACTACTACAGTTACTACTAGAAATGCTACTACTACAGCTACTACAACGACTACAACTATAACTACTAGAGATGCTACTACTACAGCTACTACAATTGCTACTATAGATGCTACTACTACGGCTACTACTATAATTACAACTAGAGATGCTACTACTACAGCTACTACAACTATTACTACTACAGATACTACTATAGCTATTGCAACTACAGCTACAACTAGAGCTACTACAATTACAGCTACTATCGCTACAACTACAGCTATGACAATTAAAGATATTACAACTACATCTACTATTACAGATACTACTACTATAACTACTACAGCTACTACTACAACTACAGATACTACTACTATAACTACTACAGCTTTTACAACTACGGATACTACTACTATAACTACTACAGCTACTACTACAGCTATTACAATTACAGCTACTATTGCTACAACTACAGCTACGACAATTAAAGATATTACAACTACATCTACTATTACAGATACTACTACTATAACTACTACAGCTACTACTACAACTACAGATACTACTACTATAACTTAGAGCTACTACAATTACAGCTACCATTGCTACTGCAACAGCAGCTATTACAACTACAGCTCTGACAATTACAGATATTACCTTCATCTGCTATTACAGCTTCGACTGCTACCTTAACTACTACAGCTACTACTACACAGCTTCTGCAAGTTCATTTTCCTTTACTACAACTTCATGTATTACATCCACAGCTACTGCAACTACATCTACCACTACTACAACTACATATGTCACAACCACTACAGCTACAACTATCACAACTATTACAACTACAACTACATTTATTTCTGCTCTTACGGCTCCTACTCTCACAACGATTGAGGTAGAGTTGTATGCAATTTAGACCCGGGATGCAGTCTGTGAATTTCTTGGATCTATGATTAAAAGAAATAAGGCAAAAAGGTAAAACCTACTTTGCTCAAAAGTAAAGTAACAAACAAAAAAGTGATAATACTTCCTGCCCGTGCTTCAAGGGCTAAAGTGTTGAACATTTAGCTAATCCACGTTTTGTGTGTTTGTTTATGGAGATAAATGGTGAAGGCCTTGAACGTGCAGCTTCAGTGGGAGTTAATGGGAATTAAACTACTGTGGCGGGGGAGGGAGACGGCCCAGCAGCTGCTTGGAGACCAGGAGGTGGATTATACGTGAGGGTGGAGATGTGTCTTTATTTACCAGAGCGGGGAGGGAGAGAGAGGGAAAGAGAGGGGGAGAGAAAGAAGAGGCAGAAAGAATGGGAGTTATCTCTCTTTTTTCAGAATCAATCGCTAGGCTTGTCGTCTCCCACCACCGGAGGCCAGTTCCATTGCTGCACTTCTTGCTCTCTGGTGCTTCTCTGCCTCTCTTTTTTTTTTACTCACACTCTCTCACTCCTCCTCTCTTTCTCTCTCTCTCACTCTTCACTTGTTTCCCCGCACTTCTCCAACTCCCTCTCTCTGTCTCTTAATTCTATTCTCTTCTCTATCGCTCTCTCACTTCACTCATTTCCAAACTCTCTCTCTTCCCTCTCTCACAATCTCTCTCACACACACTCCTCTCTCTCTCTCCTCTATTACCTCTTATTGTCTCTCTCTTCCAGCACATTCCAAACTCTTTCTCGCCCTCCCTCACTCCCTCTCTTTTTCTCTCCTCTCTCTCTATCTCCTTGCTTCCTACCATTCAACCACTAGCTGTCTCTCACTTTTGCCTTTTTTTGTAGCCTCTTCACTTGTCTGTCACTCTTCCACCCACTCTTCAGCTCATTTCAACCTCTCTCTCTCTCTCCCTCTCTCTCTCTCTCTCCCTCCCTCTCTCTCTCTCTCTCTCTCTCTCTCTTCCTATCTGCACACACTTCAGCTCTACTTCATTACCCTCTTGTCTAATTATACGCTTGCATGTATGTGTGTGGTGGATGATATAAGGTCTGAGGTGTGTGTGTATGTGTGTGTACCCTGTTTTTATGTGCTGTGGGGAGCTTTTTGGGCCTTTTTGTCCCCTAAAGTGACTTGTATTCATTTTTGGGGGGCTTTGTGGGGACATTTGAGAGGTCCCCATGAGGAAAAATTACTCTGTAGAAAATGTACATTTATTTGAGAAACTAAAAGAGGTAAAAGATGTGCATTTGGTTACTGAGGTTAGGGTTAGAGGTAGGTGGAGGTGTAAAATTATATTCGTCTAGTCATTATGGGAGTCTATGGAATGTCCCCACACAAATAGTTGTACAAGTTTGTGTGTGCGTGTGTGTGTGTGTATAGGGTCAGAGTTCTCTCTCCTGGCTGTGGAGTGATTATGACACAGAGAGCGTTCACTCCGATCCATCACGCTTGTGACAGCCGTCCAGAAAGAAACCGGGATGAAGACGTGCTGCCGTTCCTCCTCCTCCTCTTCTCTCTTCCTCTCCCTCTCCCTCATCATTACGATGCTGAGTGTGACAGTGAGACAAATGCGCCGGCTGCGTTCCAATTAGAGCCGAGCATGTTCATCTAACAGAGTTGGGGCTGCTAAACACCCCGAATAAAGCCGCCCGTCGCTCCCGACACTGGCGCACGTGCCGCGCTCTTATCAGAACAGACAGAGCAGGAATTGGGGAGGCTGCTGCACTGGCGGCATCTCTCTTCCAGCTCTCTTTCTCTTTCTGTCCTCCCTCACTCCCTCTTTCTCTCCTTCAACTCTGCCATTTTTCACCACTACTTTCTTCTTTCTCTCTCTCTCTCGCTCTCCCTCCGTCTTGTCCCCCAGCCTCCCTCTCCAGTCAGGTCAAATTCTGTTTTCTCAATGCCCTTTTTTTCGGGCAACACGACTATTGAGACGGGCATCACTCCTAAACCCCCTTCCTTTTTGACGATATCCCAAAACCCCCCCCCATCCCTCCGGATACACATCCTGGCACTACCCAACCTCTCAGAGCGTCGCGCAAGCATCAATCAGCCGCAGCCGTCAATCTCAGCCCAGGAAAGCTTGGGCGATGATTGGCACTGCAGCTCCGCTTTCCAACTTCAAAACCCCTCTCACTATCAGCCCTAATAGACGGGGTGAGTTTCTGTGCATCTCTGGGAAAAGAAGGAACGGAGTTTTCCTGTTCTCCGCCGGTTGTTGCAAAAACAAACGAAAAACAGCAGCAACAATAACAACAAACAGCCAATCATCCATCACCAAGTCAGACAACAAGCAAAACGGGAGCCAATCAGCATGCAGCTCACAGTAACCATGCAGGAAGGAAATCGACGCAAAAAACGGCAAAGCCAAAAGACATTTCCAAATGAAAAGCTGGATGAGAGGATGAGGAGGAAGGGAGGGAGGATGGAATGGGATGAAGGGTTAATTCCCAGGGAATTTGGGAATTTTCGCTGTTCCCGTGTCTGTGGGAGACCGGCCAAGAGAGAGTGAGAGATAGAGAGAAAGAATAAAACGTCATCTTTTCTCTGGACCAGTCGCTCACAGCGAGGGGCGAAGGTGGCTGCCTCACTAGGACGTGTGTGTTAGTTTTATCATTCAGAACAGAGAAGAAAATGTCAAGAAATTAGCAGGAGATCAAGGTTCCCTTTTAGACGTTGAAGCATCGATTGTGAGAAGACAGGCATTTCAGTTTATAAACCAGCTGATGGAAAAATCATTCAGGCAACATTAGATCCCACCCCCCCAAAAAATCAAGTTAACATTATTGATTTTCTTTAAGGCTGCGTTACGCGAATCAAACTCCCATCATCCTTCTGACAATTTGAAATTCACACTAATTGGCACATTGTTTATTCTGAGGGTCACAATCTGTTGACTTTTCTACGACAAACGGCTTTAAAATGCCTGTCTACTTGAATAAACTAGCTCTAATCATGCATGGAAGAGTGTACAGAGTCTAGCTTGAAAGAGCAGATGCACTAACATGGTACAAAGGTGTTTACTTACAGGTAATAAGTGTAGGAGTGATAGGTTCTTCTGCCGAGTGAGGTGGAGGAGGGGTATAAGCAGTGGAGGGGGGGATGGAATGGAAGGAAAGAAAAAGTAAAAAATATTAATGTTCGAAAAAGAGATAAAGATGAACAAAAGCAGACATGGTGGCATACGTGTGTGAGAGGAAAGAGAGAAAAACGAGAACGAGAACTAGAGAGAGAGAGGTTTCGCTCGCAGCTTCTGGCTTTTGTGCTACAGAATGGGGGCCTCTGGGACGGTAATACGCACGTCTGGGCTCAACACACACTCAATGTCGGATTTCGCGCAAACCTGTTGAAGCTAATGAAAATGCATCGGCCTGGCTAATAAACACATGCTTCTTTGGTTCAATGGAAAGGACTCTTGTAAAAAAAAAAACAATAAAATGATAACATTACCTTCAGTAACACAGAGAAAAAGTCACAAGTAAAATGTTTCCTTTTAAAAATCATTTAATTCAACAATTTGCCTAAAATATGCAGCTTTTAAATGAAACCTTTTAGACCTTAATCTTAAAATAATCTTCTATTTTATTCCATTGTAATGGTTAGAGAGTCGGCCCCGTGACCAGACGGATCACTGATGCGGCTCCCGGTCCAGTAAAGGTACCACTGGGGTACTCATGAGCAAGGTACCGTCCCCAAGCAGTGCTCCCATGGGTCAAATGCAGAGGTCATATTTCATTATGGTGCACTGTGCTGTGCTGTGCTGTGTTCACAATGACAAATAATCACCTATTTGTCACTTTATTCTCAAAGTTGAACACATTTTGAATCCTTATAATAATGTATGTTATGTCTTCAGTCAGTCAGTCATTACCTGAGCCGCTTAATCCCTGAGGATAAACTACAAAACCACGATAAATCAGTAATAACTACACTGTATTAACTACCTGTAATCATGCTATTTGTGCACATATTGGTCAGAAAGATATTTGAGATTTTGATAATACATTCTGATGATTACTGGTATTGCAGAATTATAACTGATTGGTGAATAACCAAAATAAATCAGTATTAACACTTTAATAGTTACGTATACTACACATTTACATTTACGGCCTTCAGCAGACGTTGCTATCCAGAGCGACTTCCACTTTGCTAATTTCAGGCACAGTAACTTGGGGTTTAAGGGTCTTTCTCTAGGACTAGAGGTCCTGCTGGAGGTGGGATTCGAAGCTACGACCTCTTGATCCAGAGACGACTAACCCTAACCTACCCACTAGACCTGTTACGCTGTTTTGGGCACATTTTTATTAAGAAATACAATTACTATTCCAAAAATGTAGCCAAATGAGACTAAACAGCATCATAAACTTAGTTATTACAGTTATTACTGCTTTGTAATAAACACTGTAAACACTGTAATAACTACATGCTTTTAGAGAATGATGCTAATTAACAGTTAACAATAAGGCTACAGTAGCTACTACAGTACTATGGAGTTGACGCTTGTGGATTTGTGGACAGCCAGTGTAACAACTCTGTAATAACATTAAACATCAGTAGAAAGATAGCAACTATAGTGTAATGTTAAAATTTTTACTTCTTAATAGTCATAATATATAAAATTGTTAAAACGCTATAATAACTAACTATATAGAAGTGTGTGAACATTTTATAATACGCATCATAAGCTATATTTAGGCAATCTAAATGATGCCTCGATGAATCAGGAATACAACTAGATACATATTGCAGTTTTGGTCAAGAACATATTTGCTATTCAGATATTGCAATTAAATAACAGTAAAACGTTGATGAGCAACAAAAATCTTCATATAACAGCACATAAAGCGGTCGGCAAGCTCACGGTTCAGTGCTAAAAGCAAAAGGGCTGGAATGAGGCTAACACTCATGAGCTTAGCTTCAATTACTGAAAAATCCCATATTTTTATATACATTTATATTGCAATTTAGCTTAAAATCTTAATTATGGCCTTTGCCCTGTACCACTTCCTTAACCATGACCTCTGCCCCTTTATTTTCACTGCGTTTATTTCAGCACTCAAGAACTTTTAAGGGCCACGTGTGTCTCCAGCGTCTTATTAAATAAAGTCCTGCCATTCAGTCAGACACAAATCAGAGGCAGACAAATGGAAGTTAGCCATTAATAATTTTTGTCAGTGCTGGGGTCAAACGGGTCACCTCATGCAAACCGCATAACAAGGTTACAATCATTTCACTTAGCTCCCGCCGTCACGGCATCTACGCGGGCCGAGAGAGGGAGGGGGTGCGGAGACGGAAGGAATAACGCTGGGAACGACGCTTGGTCCCCGAGGCTTGATTGCAGACGGCGATATAAACGGAAGCGCGGGGTTAGCGTTAACACGGAGATTAGCATGTCCAGCCACACTTCAATTTCTAATCTAATCCCGCTAATTAAGGCGACGTATTCCAACCGGCTCGGAGATTTGATTAAAGTGCGTCGAAGCCGATTCAATTAACATAGAGGTGTGTAGCACTCGTAACCTGGGACCTTCTCGCCGCGAGAAAATTCCGGACTTATGCTTGTAGTTTGGACTGTTGTAAAAAGCACAATCTGAATTCCTAAAATGTCAGGTCCTATTTGCACTAGGGATGGACCGATTATTACTATTAATTAAGTAAAACGATCACCGATATTTTAAACCGATCTGTGGTTTCTGCCAACATAAAAAAATTGGTGTAAAAACAAATACTCAAATTAATTGACAACTTGATTTAAGAGATTTTTTGCATTTGTTTAATTATGAGAACTTTTTGTAATGTTCTTAACCCAAAAAAGGTAGCGCTTTTAACTATGTGTGTACAAGGAAATTGATTCCAATCAAATCACGATTCTTTATCTGTCGATTCAAAGTTGATTTATGCATTAAAAAAAATCTATTCAAATTTTTCAACTAACGTAATGGCACCAGTTTACTTTTTCCCCGACACGAGTTCAGATCGCCAATGTGGAAATCTGCCCAGATAGACCTCCTTTAGCGTGAGCATGAAGGAATTTAATTCAGTGAACATTTTTTGATCCCCCACAGTCAAATGGGAAAAGTAAACCAAAAAATGACTCGTGAATCATTTATGAATCGTGAATCGATTTTGATTCGAATTGTGAGCCCAGGAATCGATATTCTGAATCGTGCACCCCTACTTTTAACTGTAATATCAAACCTTTTTAGCATTGTAATAATAATATGAGATCTGAATTTCGCAAAAATGCCAAGCAGCTTTGAGTCACACTATGATCCATGGTTTTTAACTGCATTTTTAAGTGGGTGATTATTTGATTTGATTATTGTGAACACAGCACAGCACAGCACAGCACACGAAATGTGATTTCTGCATTTAACCCATCCATGAAGGAGCAGTGAGCAGCTTTGGCAGAACCCAAGGGGAGTACCATGAGTACCTCAGTGATACCTTTACCGGTCGGGGACTTGAACCGGCGACCTTCCGATCAGGGGGCCTACTCTCAAACCGCTACGCTACGAACCGCCCCAATTTTAGAGTCACTGTTCCAAAGACATAAAGTGCCTTCAGAGACAACGTGGACATAAAATCTCATGAAAATGTCAGTAATCGCCAGGACAATAATCGGTCGACCCCTGGTTTGTTCCGCATATGAAGGTGTCGGAGTGTATGGCAATGAGGTAAAGTGTGGGTTTATTCTGAATGGGACCTAATATGGCGCCGTGGGTGTTTTCAGAGGCTGAGATTCTTCTACAGAAAACGGTATAAGAAATACGTCCTAATCTAGAACAAATGAAGAAAAGAGAAGGCAGGGTGTGTGTGTGTGTGTGTGTGTGTGTGTGTGTGTGTGTGTGTGTGTGCATAGTTGAACACTTGCTCGCACTGACTCTAGAGAGCCATGGGTACTGATGAGGACTGTGGGGGACCAGGCTAATGTAAACTAGCCCGAAGCTAACCCATCACTCCAGTGCTTTTCAGCTTTCATCACCATTTCTCTCTCATCTGCATTGTCTCTCTCCCTTTCTCTCTCAAAGCTTTCACAGCAAATCCCTCTCTCCCTCTTTCTCTCTCTCTCCCACCGTCCCCGTCCCTGTCCCCGACAGTGAATATTTTATCACCTCTCTGCAAACTTGCGTCCGCTTTAATGGGACTTATCAACATAATTAGATTAATTATTCAGCATCGCACTGACAAAGCAGCCGAGCGCGGGTCAGAAAAAAGGGAGGATCGGAAGGGAAATCTATTTTTAACGGCTCTCGACGGAAAAGCCGAGCGCTAGAGGTCCGTCGGAGCGCGTCTCAAAAAGAACCCGGTGTTCTACCGCTTGGGCGTCATTGCTAAGGAGGAAGCTGATTAGTGTTAAGGCAGCCATAAAAGCAGAGGTTAAGAATATTTCCGATTTTTTTCCGTATCAGGTATTTTATCAGGTTTTCCGTATTTCCCTAACAGCTGGAGTATCCTTCTCTCGAACAAGTCTCCGAACTCATCTCCCATCCTGATTGGCTGATATAATCCATGATGTGTGACTGCACTTGACCACAGAAGGTGTATGACACTACTGGGGAATGAAGCCCATCCTAACACTTCGATCCATCAAGTGCTTCGACAAATTCTTAGTGTGTGTGTGTGTGTTTGTGTGAGAGAGATGTCACAGCGCTTACCGTTTCTTCATGAGGAGCACCACGCCAAGGAAGATGATGACGAAGAGCAGGATTCCGGCGATGACGCCGGCGATCTTCACCGTGTGGTCGGTCTGCTTCTCCGGCTCCACCGCGTTAGGCTTGTGCGTCGCCGCCCCTGGAAAAGTCAAAAGTGAAGGGTTGCCGAGTTGCTGAATGCTAGATCATATGCATGCATTAGTAAGAGTTAGAATTTATGGATTAATCTGTAGTTACTCTGTTATAATGCTGTAATAACACTGTCTTATTGATAAGGTGGTTTTATAACACCCTTCAACAAGACATATACCTAATTGGGCAGTTAGGGACTTTCCCCGTGATCAGAAGGTTGCAGGTTCGAATCCCAGGCTGGTAAAGGTACCACTGAGGTACTAAAGAGCAAGGTACCATCCCCGAGCACTGCTCAAATGCTCGGCTACGAAGCGTTGAGCTTCTCCAACTGCTGTAAAGCTTTTCCACTATGCAAACCTTTTTTTTATTTAACCTCGAATACGGAGTGTTGGTATTCCATTGAGAGCCATGAGCTGCTTATTTGCAGGAGGCGCTGGACACCGTGGGCCTGATAATGCTCCTCACTAGCTGCCAGGGAGAGATAGCCCCAGGGAAGCAATATACGATAGGCCCGGCTCTCCATCTCCTCCCCCGTAGATAAGAGCGTGCCACGCTGAGAGTGTGTGTGTGTGTGTGGGTGAGTGTTTATGCTGTAATGTGAAGCCATGTCAGCCCAGCCACCTGTGAATAGAGCGGTTTCCTCTGACACTGAGTTTGGGATGACAAATGAGAGAAATGGGACATTCTGCTCCACCGTGTGTGTGTGTGTGTGTGTGTCAGCATCCTCGTACACACTCATCTCCAATTGAGTAGAGTTTGAGAAGATTACATCCAGGCATCCTGTGTGTGTGTGTGTGTGTCCATGTTTCCATATGGATGTCCTGGATGGATGCACTGTAACAAGCGTGTCAAAAGTGAGTGGTGTGTTTATAGAAGCGTCCATGCGCTCGGAGTTTATGCGTATGCATGCTTGTTTTACGGGAGTGGATATTGCATCAGGTCACGGTCTGCTGAGTGTGTGTGTGTGTGTGTGTGTGTTTGCGCGCTGGGCGGTGGTAATGGAAGCGGACGGGGAGAGACAGTGTCGGCAGGGCGAGTGTCTGACCTGTTAGTTGGTTGTCGCCGGCAGCCGGAGCAATGCGGATGTAGGGGGTAGTGAGCTGTGTCACTAGAATCGCAGCTGACAGAGCAAGATCCGTAACGGCATGCAGAGAGAGAGGAGAGAGGGAAGGGATGGGGGGAGCGAGGGAGAGAGAAAGACAGAGAGACACATATATACACAGATAGACAGACAGACAGACAAATAGATAGATAGATAGATAGATAGATAGATAGATAGATAGATGGATAGATAGATAAAGATTAAACATTTGAAACAGATGAAGAGAAGACAACAGAAGGGAGCAGAGAAGAGACAGAGAGAAAAGATCAATGGGAAAGGAGAAAAGAGAAGAGAACAAAAGAAAAGAGAAGGAGAGAAAAGTTTGAGACAAGGAGAGAAAAAAACGGGAGAAAAGAAGAAAAATGAGAAGAGAAAAGAGGAAAAAGAGAAAGAGAGAAAGACCAGAGGGGAGGAGAGAAAAGAAGGGAGAAAAGATAGAGAATAGAGGAGAAGAGAAAAGAAAAGGCATACAGACAGACAGACAGACAGACAGACAGACAGATAGACAGATAGATAGATAGATAGATAGATTGATAGATAGTATAAACAGAGGGCGTGGGAAAGTGAGAGAAAAAAGGGGGGAACAGACAAGAAAATGAGAGAGAGAGAGAGAGAGAGAGAGAGAGAGAAAGAGAGAGTGAGACACCAAAGTAGAGTAGAGAGGGGGGATTGGAGAGGGGGAAGACAAATGGACAGATACATAAGGGCAAGAAGAAAGAAGGGAGAGAGATAGAAATACAGACATAAATTCAAAGTAAAAGTGAAGAAAAGAAGAAAAGAGATTAAAAGTGTACAGAGCGAGAGAGAGAGAGAAGAACGACTGTTAGAAGTTAAGCATCAAACAGCTAGATTTTCATCACAATCAACAGCAAAATCAAACCAGTCTTAATCACTGGGTTAATATTAGCACTCACAACAAGCGCGGCTCTCACACGGTAAACAAATAAAGTCCTCTTACCTTTAGTAGCCACTCGTACGCAGTCTATTTTAGTCTCCTGCGAAAGCAACAGAAATAGCCTCGGTTTGTAAGCAGCCATCACATCCAATTTCTTACTCATTTAACTCACGCTACAGGCTAAAAGAACACACGCTCATCATGCTAGCTATGCTAAGCTACCTTGCTATCCAGTCACAGGGCCTGACCCCCTGACCGTTACACTTCCAACTGCCCTGAACATCGTCATGTTTGTTCATTTATTTGTTATCACTCAGGTTTTTGCCATTTCTCTCCTGATACACTTTATTAGACCTCCCTTTAAGGAGAAGAGTAGTGCACTTCAAAACCGGCTCTTCATTAGCGCTCGGGAGAAACGTTTTATGATGTGGATTTGAACAAATTGATCAAATTATTACATATTGCACATAATGAACACAGCTACAAATATACAAATACTTTACACACTAAATACTTCATGGTCACTTCATGATAAATAGTTCTGCAAACAAATGGGTAAAAAGGGTCTTTGCAGAACCAAACAAGTTTCCCCTATGGCAGCGTTTTCTCAATCCCAGTCCTCACGGCCCGCCGCTCTGCACATATTCACTATTTCCTGCACTGTGGCACGCTGGTCCTACGTTGCTAATTAGCTAATCAGTAGCATCAGCTGTGCTGTGGTTCAGGAATGTCGAATCTGTGCAGAGCGGTGGTCCGTGAGGACTGGGATTGAGAAACGCTGCCCTATGGCATCACTGTGAAGAACCGCTTTTGGTTCTATTATTGTAAAGGGTGTATAACTTCACAGCTAGGGTGGGGTATTGTTAAGGTTTTAACGGTACTACTACTCTTACCAGCACTGCTTAACGGTCTGGTACAGGGGCGTCTCCAGCCCGTAAGGACACCCTGGGCTTGGCTATGACCATATGTAAAATAAAAGAGGAGCCGAGGATTTTTTCAATTTGTATATAGGTGTTATAGTAGATGTAACATCACACGCCTGGCACTTGCCAACACTGCTGCTCCGGCCGCAGTTGGTGGCGTACCGGTAGGGTGTTCGCCCCGTGATTGTGATCAGAAGGTCACAGGTTGAAATGCAAGGCCGGTAAAGTATCCACTGAGGTACCATCACCAAGCACTGCTCCCCAGTGGGCGCTTGTTAGCTGCCCACTGCCCACTGCTCCTTGACGGACTGGGGTTAAATGCAGAGGTCACATTTCGTTGTGGTGCACTATGTGCTGTGCTGTGGTGTAATCACAATGACAAATAATCACTCACTTTCACTTTCACTTTCAGGAGCAGCGCCGTTTCAGCACCAGGGACAGCGGTCTCGTGTCAATACCAGGGACAGCTCCCAAATACCAACACAGCCGACCTTAACGACCCACGGCTGGAGGACAATCATCACCTCGTTAAGACTCGTCAAGCGGAGGATAAAAGTAGACGAAATCACCACGCCATCACAGACCACTAGGGGGCAGCGGACCACCGTTTGAAAACCTCGATATAATCGATGCTATTGGATCATCTACGTCTGCATCGCGATACTTAATATCGTTAGTAGTAGGGGTGTGGAAATTAATCCGTCAATTTTATGTGATTAATTTCAACACCTCTACTACTAACGATATTAAGTTAAGTATCAGGTGATTTTGTACGTATGCTTTTATATGTCTTACAATGTATTAAAATTGTGCACATGCTCTCGCAGATCGGGCAGTGACACCAGTGTCTGTGTGCGTGTCGGCACACGGGCGAGAGTTTCCCTGTGGATTGCGAGAGAACGCTCTAGATCAGGGGTGGGTAATTAATTTTCCCAAGGGGCTACAAGACAAATTTGAATTGACATGGAGGGCCGAACCAATCGACTGCTCAACTGAACTTCATTTAAAAACAGACAATAATCTAGTTTTGATTAGCTACTACTGTTAATACTAGATGTTACAGTTAAGCTATAAATGTGCAGGGCATATCATATCTTTATATAATTTTATTTTTGACGATACATTCTTTTAACAATAAAAAAATAATAAAATATGTACATTTTTTGCATTTTTTCACCTTTAAAATAAAAGCAATGCAGTTGAATGGTGTGCATAAAATACACTACTTATGTTTAATTTGTTATTTCATGTTATTTCATGCTGTCACGGCCGCGCCGTCTTCGGTGGCCGTGCCACGTTCACGGTCTGCGGAGTTCTGAGTCTGAGAGGTAAGTCTGTCTTGGGGATCACGTTTCGGTGTCCTCCCTTCATGTGGATTAGATCACGTTAGGCTTTGCGTAGCTGTGCACCGCCCCGTTAGATCGCTCCCCACTTCTGGGTTCTGAGTCTACACTTCGTGTACCCTTCCTAGTAGTTCACGTCCCAATTAGTTCGCTCCCCACTTCCGGGTTTTGTCTGCACTTTGTGCGCCCTTTCCTCAGTAGTTCACGGGTGAATTAGATCGCGGCCTTACTTTCAGTTTGATCGTTTTCACCTGGTTATGATTTAGCTCTCGGTTCGCGATTGGTTTATTACTTTATTAGCTCGTTTCATTTCGTTATTTAAACCAGCCGATCCGGTGAGTATTTTGAGTTCTCCTCCCTCAGCCCAGTGTGTCGTGTGGCTTGTTTTTCGTGGAGTTCCGTTTTGTGGATTACGTTGCTGTTTTGTTCATGCCTCTCTCTCCTCCACGATTTCAGACTCGTGCTGCCCGCTGAAGTAAGTCTCACTCATTTTGGCTACAGTGGCCTTGGGCCTTTCTTTCCGTTTGGGAACAGGAACGGCTCCTTTCGGCTTTCCCTGGCGTAGGGACCTAGGAGCGCGTTGTGAGCAGCGTGAGACACAGCGGGGGCACGAGACCACCGGTTTTTGGGTTCCTTTTTGTTTATTTGCTGATTACGAAGACAAAGACTGTGTTTTGGGTTTTTTTTTTGCTTTTTTCTGTTGTGAATAAATCAAGTGCCACTCATCCCCTGCTTCTCCCTCCTTTTTGTGATCCCTTTTTTGAGCCACACGACATCCACCATGACACATGCTGTCTTCAGGCAGGCCGGTCAGGCACAGACAAAGGGCCGGATGTGGCCCTCGGGAAGGGCAATGCCCAGGTCTACTCTAGATTAACGTCTTAAACAGTAACAGAGCTGGTCAGATAAACTAGAAGAGATTACTTTTAAATAGAAACAAAAAATCTGATTTATTAATTTTTCCAGTACCGTAAGCAATACTGTTAACGTCAGAGAGCAAAGGCCGATACTCCGGTCTTTAAAAATGTAGCGCCCGGGCCCGTTTGGTACCGGCTTTTGGTACCCATCCCTATTCTCATCCCTTTCCCATTCTTTTTTCTCCCATTTTTTTACATCCTAAATGTTCAAACAGCTGTCATCTTGTCAATTAAAATATTTCCAACAGCCGACTTGTGTTGCGTCACACTTTTTTCCCACTACACATATTCCAAGAAACTGCATATTTTCTCCAGGAAATGCCCCAAATCTCCCCCTACGTTACCTGTCGTTACCTGCCCGCACCATCACAACTCTTTACAATGTAAACACAAGCATTTGCCGGCTGAGTGAAATAACATGCTCCCGGTCAACGCCGGGTCTGTTCTTCAGTGTCCAAACTAAAAGACAGGACATTAGGGGCGGGAGCTTTGATAAATTGTCAGCCTTGAGATCCTGAGTGCGCATCAGCATTCATCAGCGCCGCTAAAACGCGGGTCTCGGGCAATTAGGGGACGAGGCGGTTCTCTTTCTGCTGCTGACGGAGGGATAGAAGAGGCCTTTTAAAAAGAAGCGTGGCGTGTCACCGCCGTCAATCTAAAACGCCGGCTCTTAAAAGCCTGGGGGGGGAGGAAGGAGAGAGAGAGAAAGAGAGGAAGGAGAAAGAGAGAGATCAGCTGAAAAGAGGGGAGAGCCGGAAATGCATTAAAGAAGAACTGTGTTAATGCGTGAGAGTGTAGGTGAGTGTGTGAGTGTGTGTTTGTGTGTGTGGGTCTCTCACGATCGACTTCTCCAGGAGAGGGAAACTTCACAGCTGGCGCGTTTTAAGGGTAACCCTCCCTCTAAATGAGTGTGTGACCCTTTTCTCTAACATTGAGTTTGTCTGTAGGGTTAAAACGTCCTCTGGTGAGCGAGGGGTCCCGCGGGGGTCTTACTTTGGCCATGGACATTTGTGCTCACACTCGGCTCTAACAGCAGTAAAGTGGTGAGATGCTTCTTATAACGCACTCTGGAAGCCAAACCTAATTTTTTAGCCTGTGTGTGTATGTGTCTAGAAGTCTCGCTTTACAAAGTTTACACTGGAAAAAGTTAGCAAAGAGCAAAGTTACAAATTGTGTGACTTCTTAAGTGAAAAATGGTCAGCTTTAAGGTTTTTAACTCACAAAATCAAACATGTCTAAATTTGTGTTCGAATCCTGGATTGGTAAAGGTACCACTGAGGTACTCATGAGCACGGTACCAACCCCAAACACAAATTTTCAATCACTTCAAGTCCTGGGTTGAAACTGCTTTACAACTGTGTTACTTCAACCTCATATTGCTCTAAGTTCCGTTAAAAATGACTTAACACTAGTTTGTATTTTGTCTTCAACACTAGAACCCTGTTTAGGATCGGTTCTCCAAACCCACCCCGTTGGCAGTGCTGACGGCCTGGTAGTAGACGCTGTAGCTCTTGTGGGGCTGCAGGGGGGCGTTCCAGAAGCCGCTGTAGGTCTTGTTGTCCCCCACGGTGAAGGGCTGTGGGGTGGAGATGCTCCCGGAGGGGAACTCTGCCGTGAAGTAGTACCTGGAGTTGAGTGAGCTGGCGTTCTGGTAGTGGACGGGAACCGGGTAGCAGCGCAGGATCTCTGCCTCGCCGCCAACGCTGCTGCTGCTGCTGCTGCCACCGCCTCGGGCCCTCCTGGGCCTCTCCTCCTCCACCACCACTTGATACACACTAAGACAGAGAGAGAGAGAGTGAGAGACAGATAGAGAGAGAGAGGGAGAAGAACGACTGTTAGAAGTTAATAAGTTAAGAGAGAATTGAATTTAACAAAATACTTTATTACATCAATCCAACGTTAAAATGTACACAAAATATCATTATAACACCATTCAGTGAGAAAGAAAGAAAGAAAGAAAGAAAGAAAGAGTGAGAGAAAGAAAGAAAAAAAGAAAGACAAAAGAAAGAGTGAGAGAAAGAAAGAGAAAGAAAGAAAGAAAGAGTGAGAGAAAAGAAAGTGAGAGAGAGAAAGATTGGGAAAAGAAAGAAAAAAGAAGAAGAAAGAAGAAAGAGAGAAAAGAAAGAAAGAGTGAGAGAAAGAGAAGAGGAGAGAGAGAAAACAGATTGAAAGAAAGAAGAAAGAAAGAGAGAGAAAGAGAAAGAAAGAAAGAAAGAGTGAGAGAAAGAAAGTGAGAGAGAGAGATAGACAGAAAGAAAGAAAGGGAAAGGAAAAAGAATGAGAAAGAAAGAGAGAGAGAGAAAGAAAGAGAGAAAAAAAGAGAGACAGTGAAAGAAAGAAAGAAAAAAGAAAGAGGAGAGAAAGAAAGAGTGAGAGAAAGAAAGAAAGAAAGAAAGAAAGAGGAGAGAAAAGAAAGAGTGAGAGAAAGAAAGAGAGAGAAAGAAAGAAAAAAGAGAGAGAGAAAGGCTTAAAGAATCGTGAACCGATGGAATGGAACCGTGGAGATTTTCTGAATAGTGCACCTGTAATAAAAAAGCACTGAACAGGGTCTGTGTAGAACGCACACTGTGACTGTTAAGGTGGATCTTTAACTTTATTTCTAAGCTAAGAGGAGCTCCTCCTATTATTGACTTCACCGACCTGAACACTTGGGGATTTAATCACAAAAACCCAGCACACGGTCCCTTTACCGGTCTGGGATCTGAACCAACAACCACCCGATCATTAAAGCAGCTCCTTAACCGTTACACAGCCAGCCGCCTCCGCTTAATCGGCCCGTTCCCTGCACTGCGGTGCGCGCCTATTTAAAAAGCCCAGGCTGAGTAAATTAAGATGTACACACCAGAGAAGATATTTTGTGCCGGCATGTAGCCACTTCACTTTTCGAAGCGGAACAATGGGTCGACGCCGCCATCAGATTCAATCAGCCGTGGACGATTAATACAGCCCATAACCAATCTTCAGCGCCCCAGTGTTCCACGCCGTCCTTTTCATTTCTCCTCTCGGCCCACTTCAGACATCACATGTTGGGTCATATTTTATTGAAGTCACACGTCTAGCTACTGGCCATACCATAATAAGCTAAAGACTAGAGCGGCTATATATACAGTATGTATGTATATATATATATAAAACACACCAAAAGCTCTGAAATTTTTTACCAAAAGTGTAAGCTGTAAAAGTAACAAAGTCCAATTACAGCTGGTCAATATAACCTCACATCAATATCAATTAATTAAATTTTTTTAACCTTGATTACGATAAACCAAGCAATTATTTTGTTTTCCGCTTTGGTTACAAGTTAGTGTTTTGCTCATACATTGTTATCCGTTGAATCGTCAAAATATCATGTCATGATGAAATCCCAGGATTTACACCTGCCCCCATTCCGCTGCTCACTGGTTCAGACAGAGGTATGTTGAAGTTCGCCGTATTGCTTAGTTGAAGCTAGAGGCTAATGTTGACTTGATGTTAATCTGACCTTGGGTCGCTAATCTGGGTAATAAGTCTGGGTTTGTTTGGGGCGCGCCGCAAAAAGGTTATCGGGGACTAGAAAGAGCAAGGTATAAAAATATACTGTAGTTAATGAAATTATCAGATCCCACGCTAACGCTGGGCTCAAAAAACCCGCTGCCCTTTTCTCGCTATATTAAATGAGCCCTGAATCAGCGAAAGTTTTTTAGCCTTCTAGGCGCTTGGGTCCTTAGGAAAGCGCACTGATGCACTGCCGAAAAACAACACGACGGAAGTAAGTGATTATACTTATTTTAGATAATTCAACCTAGTTATGAGATATTTAAGTTATTTATCTTGTCAAGGAGTTCGCCCCAGCACTTTTAAATAATTACGGACAATTTAAAGAAAGGTCGTAAAATGAGCCAATTTAATCTGGTGCAGTGGAGCTGGATATTGCATGAGATTTCAGCCTTCTACAACTTACGGTTCAAGGTGCACAATGAGTTTTAGCAGAAAAAACAGTAAGAAACAGAACGACTACGGATCCATTAGAACTTTGTGCTTGGACCCCCTAATAATAATCGGTATGATTTATGTTCACTAGGTTGACCATTTCCTGTTAATAGAGACGAAAAACTTCACTTTAAGTCTGATCATTAGGCCCCACATTCCCCCAGATCAGTCCTCGACCCTGCTGTCACGAGAATCGATTGCATAAGCTTTGAGATGAAATATGTATGCGGTGAAATATTTAGCTCCCTGGAGTCTCCGAAAGTGGCTGAGCGGTTAATTAGCAGCTGCTTCGCCACAGTCAAAGGGCGGAGGTAAAAAGAGGGCTAAAGGAGGGAGGACTGAGGACCTACGCTGATTACAGATGAATAAGAAGGAAGATGTCGGGTTGCCGAGGGAGACAAAGAGAAAAGAGAACAGAGAGAGAGAGAGAGAGAGAGAGAGAGAAGAGAGATGCTAGATATCCTCGTTACGTCGCTAAACGAGGCAATTATGAGACGAGACGGTTAAACGCATCGATCAGCATCATCCCCGCTCTGATTCGATATATTGATCGTTTGTAACATGAGACGCCCCATTTCCACTGACATCGGCTCACATCTGGAAAATTCCAATCGAATTATCGACGGCAAGAAAGGCCTGCGGAGGGCGGCTTTAAACGGCCCCAGCGATCGCCAGCACATGACTTCCAGCAATCCAGCACATTTTCACCACTCTAAATGCATCCCTTGTTTCCCCCTTATTTGTGGCCAGAAGCAGCCCGCATTCTCCACAATAAGCTCGGGATTTTTTAGCTCATTGTTGTAATACTGCGGTTTCACATCGTAGTCTGGGGCTGTGTTCATGTATTCTTGGCCTTTTTAAAACAGATTATGAACAGGTTTATGTAATATACAGTAATACCTCAGATCACGTGGTCTCGACGTGAGTCTTTTTTCAAAGTTAAGTGTTTAAGGCCAAGTATAGTAATGTTCTGACTGAGCATACTGAGCAGTTTCTATGTATATATATATATGTAGTATTCAGAACACAACAATAGTCAGTGCACGAAGAACATGAAATAAGGTTGAGAATATGTTTGTAAATATATTTCCCCATACACAATATATATCTGATATATTCTTTTATATATAAAATATAAAAAATATATATATATATATATATATATATATATATAAATATATATATATATATGTATATATATATATATATATATATATATATATATATATATATATATATGTACATATATATATTTTATATATAAAGAATATATCAAGAAATATATTGTGTATCGAGATATAGCTTAAAAAATTATTTTTAGGCCATATTCTCCAGCTTCATGTTCTTCCGTGCACTGACTGTTGTTTATTGTTTCTGGATTATTTTCCGTTTCGCACCCTGATTTGGATGTTTGTTTTTGCAAGACCCTTCTGGACCGGTTCTGCATTTGGGACACTCAAAGCTATGACCAAGAGTTTTTGTTTGAGTTCTTCTGAACAACACTTAACCCCAAGTTGCTCCTCGGAAGACTGTCATAAAATATGTAAGATACCTGATGAAGAAAAAAAAAGCCATACGCGCCATTTAAACTAATCTCACCTCAGTTAATGGCTTACGCTTCCTTTACTTTATTATTTATTACACTCACAAATTGCTGCAGCGTTTTTTCCGTATTGCAATCACTCCCATCCTACCCACTGAGACTCTTTATATTGCTAATTTGCTCTGTCAAGTCTCACATTACGGCCTAACGCGAATGCTGTATTCGGCTCCGATTTACTTCCAGGCTTAGGACTCAAGGTCTTGTCTATTTCACACTGTACCAATTATTAGATATTGTTTCGGCTATTCTGCTGACTTTTTGGTTGCCACTCGACCACAACAAAAGTAAGCTTCTTTTGCGTTTACGACACAACCAATCAAGCTGCCAGAGGGCTAACTTGAGCCCAGGTTACGCCACATAATTTAAAAGGTTGCTGGAGCTCTGGCAACAAGCTGCTGGACATTAAAGGCCTCACGCTTGATTCAAGACAGACAATCGATAAGAACAAATACGATCAAAGCGAAAATTCCTCTTTTACAAAAAAAAATAGGCTTTGGCAAAACAGCTGTCAAGTTAACCTTGGCAATGTTGCTGCAAATTTGCAGCAAGGTCATATTTTCATATGCATAATCTTGCAAACTCTGTGAAAAACTTGTGCCAAATTTGTCACCAAAAGCTCATCACAAGTTTGCCGTTACTGGTTAATTGTTTTGGCAAATCTCTGACAAATTCATTTACCGCTAGTGGCAATTTTGAGTCGCCGACAAGTTGCTGACAAAAGCCCTCCATGTTTGATCTGCGATCGCATAATCACAAGAACAAATACTTATCAAACAAACCCACAATCACTAGTACTCATCGATCACAGTCAAGATCACCTAAACTGGAGAACGAGACAAGACTGGGAGTTCTTAAAGCGGTCGAGACCGAGACACCACCGAAGACTTTTTAAAACTGGTGTCGTAGACCGGCCCTGTACTACAAACACTAACATCTATTCCAGGTCAAATTCGGGTCAAAAGTTAGCTATCCTTCGGCTTATGAAATGAGTTCTGCGGTGAAAAGATAAACTTACAGAAAAGGATGATAAAGACGAGTATGGTCATGGCGGTTATCGGTAGTTTAAAGGCACATGGGCCCTAATCCGCTTAATTTGGTATGCTGGCGAAGAACGCAGAAAATAAACCTCGAAATTGTGCCCATGTTAGTCAATGGAGAATAAAAACGCTGATCGAACAGGGGATATTTGTCAAGTCTCGATCGGTAAAGGTACCACTGAGGTACTCAGAAGTAAGGTACCATCCCCAAACACTGCTTCCTGGCGCGGCTAAAGAAATGTCATCACTATTAACGATGGGTCAAAATGCAGAGTCGCCATCTCTGCTGTGGCATCAAAGCTAGACGGTACCTGCTCATGAGTACCTCAGTGTAACTTACCGGGTCAAGTGGATTCAACCGGCGACCTTCCGCCACCGCCATAATTCACCAACTGCCCAAAGCACTCCACTTCCAAAAGCTTTTCCAAAACCTTTCTATTTCCATGGCCCCAGCGACTTTCCAGCAGAAGATATCGCCCACAATATGCTGAAACGGAGTCGCCTCTGTGAAGGACACGCCACGTTTTCAGGTGGATTACCGACCAGGTCGGAGAGTTTTCCGTGCCGGATGGCGGCGGTCTCCGTAAAAGCGGGTGAAATGGTGATGAGAACTCAGGCCTGGCATAGCCATTCCCACTTTGACGCCGCTTCGGTTTTCCCGCGAGCTGGCAAACGAGAAAGTACGTCGTTCCCGCCTCGAAAAGCGCATTCGCGACTGTTCCGTTTTTTTAGGAAAAGAAAGGTAAGGTCTCACGGGGCGTCTGCGCCAGGAGCGCGGCGATGAAGACGACCCCTCCTGGAGCCTCACAACGCAGACACAGCCCACGGTTATCGAGATCCAACCAGCGGCGGCTTCATTTATGACCCAGAGCGGCTCTCTCTCACCTGGATTTTTTTCTGTGATTAATTCCGAGGATGGAACAGCGTTCCTTTATCAGCACAGTCGCATTGTCGGATCACACCGGGACGCAGCACCGACGTTCATTTTGTATTATGAGCCGCGAGAAACCTGATGCGCATTCGACGGCGCAGGAAAAACCGGATTGAACTGAAGTGACTTAAAAGAAATTTGTAGATGGATAATTATTTTAACCAACCAGCAAACGAAGGTTTTAGTTTTAGTTTTAAAGTTGAGTTTGCCAGAATATGTTGCCACAAGTTTACTATTGCCAGCCGCTAGTGGCAAACTTGCAGCAATGTTCTGGGAACAATGACAAATTGCCACAGTGATTTGCCAAAACAATTGCGTCAGTAACGGCAAATCCCAGATGAGAGCTTTTGAGACAATGTATTAGTTTCCACAGAGTTCGTATAACTTCGTATGGCACATGACTTTGTCAAGAATTTGCAAGTAACACTGTTAAAGGTTAACGGTAACGGTGGCGGTTAGCAGCCTAAAATATGTTTTGTGATTAATTCCAAAAATCGAACGACAAAGAAACGAAGGACAGGAATTTGACCCAAAACATATTTATAGCAGCCTAGATATTAGTAAGGTACTAGAGACTTAGAAGCTTTTTAAAAGTTCCATTGTCTCGTCTCGACTTCAGAGTCTTGGTCTTGTCTCGGTTTCAGTTTAGATCTCGACCCCAACTCTACTACACGAGTCGGCGGAGTATAGATGAGTTGTGAGTTTTGTCGGACTTATTTGTTCTATCGATTGCTGATCGAGGATCAAATATGGAGGCTTTTTGTCAGCAACTTGTCGGCGGTAGACTACCATACTAGCGGTAAATGAATTGTTTAGATCTGCCAAAACAATTAACCAGTAACGGCAAACTTGTGATGAGCTTTTGGTGACAAATTTGGCAATAAGTTTCTTCAATAGAGTTTGCAAGATTTGCACGTGAAAATATGACCTTGTTGCACATTGGCAGCAACATTGCTAAAGGTTAACGGCAACTGTTTGCCAGTAGTTTAAAAATTTTTTTTTAAAGGAGTTACAGCTGCAGATTAATCCCAAAAATTGGATGACAAAGAAACTGGAAAAACTACAATATGCATCAATGAGAAACATCATGCATTTCAACGACTACAGAAATCCAAAATGAAAGAACTTCACTTATATTTCACAAGAAATAAGTGTTTGCAAATATGTATTATTATATTTTAACGCTTCAATGCTTATTTTTACATAAAATTGATGACAGAATTATATATCCATAGTTGACTGGACGCTATGTCCAAGCTGCTATGTAGAGTGCCAGCAGAGAAAATAAAGGCACATGAATACACAAAGCTGCAATGTTCATTACCATCATACACATGATGACTAAATTTCATCCTAAACATTAATTAAGGGACAACAAATATTTTAGTGTTGGAAAGAGCTGCCAGTGAGAAATGTAAACCGACCTCAACTGAAGGAATTTCAGGAGCCGATTTTACTCACCGCAATCACCATATTTCACTTCCACCCAGTTGTAGCCCGCGCCAGTTTCTTCTTCCTCTTCTCTCTATCGTCTATCGGTTGTCTCGCGCCCAAAGAGTCGAATACACCAGTGACGGTTTGTGTGTTTACTTATGTTTTAAGCTCAACCAAACAGTCAAGTCGCTCAAGGATCGCACGTTATTGGTAAATCTAACAGGTCAATGTGGCAAAATGGTCAAAAATGGTTACTTCCCCACCTCTGTTTGGCACGTATTCTACATTGCGCAAACGCACGAGCAAAAAACAAATTCTGGAGATTTTCGCCAGTTGGCTCCGCTTTCAGGCCTCCAGCAAAGCGCGGTCGCGCCGCTACATTGGTTAGCCCGTTAACGGGGAGTATCATTCGTTGGTCTGCGAGCGTTTGAGATTCACGGTTCTGCATCTGCTCAGGCGGCTGGCGCACTGCGACGCCTGACGCGGTGCCGTCAAATAACACAACAGACGCGGAAAGTAGTGATGCCTCTATGGAGCGCAGAATTGTCATTGCTGGTTAAACTGCTGCTTATAAAACAAGCCAGCGCAGGAGACACTGGGTGATGGTGCCCCTGCATCGTAAATATCAGCATGGCGCACTTACTAAATATAACGGAGAAAGCAGTATGCAGTACGTAGCACGGAATCTGCGCTCGTTTACAACACAGGGCTGGGTGAAATGACAAAATCAATATCACAATTACATTTTTACCTCGATACAACTGGTTTTGACGACATATTTCACGACAAGGTTTGTAGAAGTCGTCGTTTGTAGAATATCGTTGAGACAAACTACAGTACCAGCTAGATACAATGGTGCTTGGGAAGACTGCCACACTAAATTGGGCCAAATGCAAAGTAATATTATAGGCAGACTTCACATTATTAACAGTTTGTTTAACGGAGGTTTCCTGAGAAAACTAGCTGCTACATACAAGTGAGGTAAAATGGTGGATTTTGTTTTGGTGCTTTGAACAGTGGAATCAAAAATGTTGTGTGTGTTTTTTCTTTCCATTCCTATGTTTTTGGAGCCAGCCACACACAGGACAAGTGATCACGTTTCCTCGTCCCATGCAAGGTAACCTTACATAGCAGCTCAGAGGAGATTTAAATGTATCCACAAGACTGCTGGGCGAGAGCGGCAGTCTTATCGTATATGCAAAGAGCTAGCACAGATGTTGTTTCAGACTCTGCACGTATGCACCCCAGTCGGCGAAACTGAGGTTTCCCGAGAAACCACTGCTCATGTTACAAACAGGATTTTTAGGTGTTTTGAAACAGCCAGAATCAATTAAAAACCTACCCTTTCCATCTCCAAAAACGTGATTTCTTGGAGAGGTAGGAATTGGTCTGGTGCAGAATGTTAAAGCTTGTTTTGACCGCCTATCAATATTTTACGTAAACCCACTCTTGCCGACTAGCGGAAGATATTTCTCCGTGAATCATCTTCGCCTCCCAAGTCAGTTAACCTAACGCAGGTAGAAGCGGTCCGGTGGCTGTGAATGCAGAAATGCAACATAGCCGCTAACGCACTGGGCAGCCGCTTCTGGTGAGTGCTACGCGATAGTCAATCTTCAGCGCGATTCGCTTTCACTTCTGGCGGACAGGAGAAACCGACCTTTGAAAAGCGATATTCAGCCACAGGTCGTCTGAGTCATTCGATATAGTATCGCTGAAGCCGGATTTATGCCCTTTCATGAAAAATATATTAACTCACTTTTGACAATTTGAGCGTAAGTGACTGGTTTTTGCTGTGAAGGTCACATTTGTGTTACTAAGTTCCATAGGGTTTATTGAGTATCATTTCAGCTACTACCAATACTAAATATGGTGATGCACGCAGCACATAAACTGTATTATCTACACGCAAGTAATGTCTTTATATGCACTTGACAGAAGAGACGGATCTGAGCTTACATCGCTACTCCTTTTTGGTTCCATGCAGTCGGAGGGAGGGCAGAATCCTTTAGTTTTACCCTCGTCCCTCCCTCACACCGGATCCATGACTAATTGATTAAAACCCGAGGCTGTAGCGAGAGCTGCCAGAGCACCAACAAGACCGGGGAGATGAGAGGCAGACGAGGAGCGAGAGTTCTAAAAGAGGAGATGGATAGAAAGAATAGTGAGAGGAAAGCAGGAGGAGTCGGTGAGGCGCAGTAACTATTTTTAATGGTTAGCGTAATCGGTTTGGAAGTCAACGACGACCAGGCGAGGAAGGAGTGGAAATTGCATGTCAACTTTAAATGTCACTACAATTTTATTCTCCGGGACTTTTAGAGATTCGAACGGTTCAAGGAGGCATTTGAATGAACGAGGCCAGACTTCCTCAGAAGTGTAGAATATGGTACTTGTGTGAAATGTCAGCTTAGTACATGACAATGATGTATCACCCCCGCACTCTTGATCGCCAATTTAGCAAAGCTTTTCTAAAAGTGTCATAACAATTAATTGGCTTGTACCTGCCTGTGTTCACCAAAGGCGCGAGCCTGTGACAGCGGCTATTTTCAATTAAATCCCATGAGCTTTCAGCTGCCCGAGCCGCTAATCGCTTCAGTGGAAACAAAAACGAGGTGGAGGCAAGGTTTTTTGCCGCAGCTGCTCAGTAGGGGTGCAACGACATGATCGCTAAGTCGACAAAAGCCCATTAACAAAAATATCGCCGACAAATTTGATTGTCGATAAGTCGACAATACACGCCAAGTTGCTTAAACGAGGAGACGCCTTTCCTTTCACTCCAGCAATACTGACCGCTTTCCAATAGAGTGCACCAATACAATTAATTAATCGGTGAGATTCGTTTACAAAGAATATCGAAAGTATCCGAAGACAGCCAAGAAGAATGCCCGCATGTCACATCAACGCCATAAAACCAGAGCGTACGAGTGGTTTGCTGCAAATTTATACAGAATTTCAAAGTCGCGCACGAAAACCCGAGCACAAAATTAAGAATCGAAAAGCGCCGGGTTGTGATATTGGCGCACAAACTGTATTTTTCCTTCTCATCGCCTTTTCTCCGATGTGTCCTCAGCTTCAAAGCGAGATTGGCCCACGGCTTTTTGCCCGAGGAGATTTCCCACGCTGTGGTTTGAAAGTGGCGGCTTGGGACAGTTTAGGGCGGTATTACAGTTTCTTGGCTGCGAACTGGTTGGTCGATGGCTCCGGCTGCATTTGGCTTAAGAAACCCCACAGAAAACCAAAGATGTCGGAGGAAGAGGAATACGACGTGGTAGGTTAAACCAGTTATAGTTTATCTAATTTTATAATTATAATTTACATAGGTCTTATACATTTAATAAGCATCTAAAACTAGTAAAGTAACCAACGCTTTGTCACTTTCATAAATGTCATATGGTATGCTACCATTTTCTCAGTACTATCACAAAACCAGAGTCATCGAAGGCTAGATAAGGCAAAGAAGAAAACTTATTTATTAAAAATATGCTTTTGACTGAATTATTTTCTTGTCTTTATTATTTACCACAAAAATTTAAATAACTCCCATACTAAATGTGCAAAAGCTGGTAGCTTAAAATCGGTTTCATTTTATAATTATGCAAATTTTATAATGCATTAGTCGCATCAATCGCTTTTAATAAAGTCGGCGACCAGTCAACTATCAAAAAATAGTCGTTAGTTATGGTGCCCTAGCTGCTCAGAGCTTCGTTGACCGCTTTGATTTAATGCATTCTTCCTTGAATGTGCCAGGTTCAAACATCTTGGTTTTAGCACGTGTATTTAATGTGTATAAATTACTACCTAAGATGTGTTTATTGATCCTCACACTTGTCATTGTGAACACACCTCACCACAGCACACAGTCCACCACGGCCAAATGTGGCTTCTGCTGCTCCAGCTGTGAAGGAGCAGTGGGCAGGTTTTGCAGCACCCAGGAGCAGTGCAAGCTAGGGATCTATATTGGCTCATGAGTACCTCAGCTACCTTTTACTCAGTCTTGAATCCTGGGATCGCTAATTTTCTGATCAACTCTCACCATACTCCAAAAACTTAGAGATTATTTATCACTTTTGGGAAGTAAAATAGCAAGTACTTTACCCACACTTTAGAAAAGATGTTAAACCGACACAAACCGTCAAACTTTGGGATGCTTTTGTGTAAATTTTTAAATATTATTGAGTGTGTTTTTTCTACTACTGACACAGTGAAAGAGCTGGAAGAAAGGTGAAGATTAAAGGTGTAAACATGTATAATATGGACACGTGCTGTCCTTGGTTCCACATATTGTGTGGAATCAACACAATTTGATTAAACATTAAGACAAAATGAGTAAATTAAACATGATTCGTAATAGCTTTTCTACACATCTGAGTGTAGCTACTTCTGAAGTTTTGTTCTGCTTTCTTGTACCTCCTGCACAGTGCGACAATTACAGTTAAAAAAGGCATTTTTTCTCGATTTGGTGAACACGGTGACGTTGCTGTTCTAGTATACGGGAAGTTGTGAGGTCGTGATCGCCCTGCTGTTCAGAGTTTGCGTGCTTATTTATTAGCCAGCTTTCAATTAGCTGCCTCCGGCTTCCATTTAATGCTATTTAAACGGCTGCTTCTGCTTATCTGCTGTAACCCGCTTTGCTGTATTTTTGTTTATTTTCAGGCTTAAAGAATGTGCCTGTTTTTCAAGTAGATTGTGGTTTGATACAGTAGCTGCTGCAGGAATGGAACACCTGCCCGTTCGTGCACTCCCCACCCAATTTATTCTGTCAGATTTGGATTTATGAATGTCTAAAAATAAATATCGAGAATTGTTTTAGTTTAAATCAGTTTAAAAATGGCCAAAGATGCAATTATTAGGAAGGTGATTTTGGTAAACTTTTTCTAATTTGGACCAATTGTCGCTTTCCGCAAAACACTGTGGCGAACTCACTTTTTTTTACATTTAGAAAACGCAGGAAACGTGTGTGTGATAAAACGCCTCACGTTTACCTTCAAAAATAATAATGATTAATGTTAAAATAAAAAGGGTTTTTGTTCCCTTCATTTTAATTAAGGTTAAAGAATCATTATAAGCGTATCAAAATCAACATTTTCCAATAACTTTACTCGTCAAAGAACTTTATTGCAAATAAAGGCCCTAAAAATGATTTAACCTTTCTACCACAATTTTTAGAAAAGCCGCCAAGAATGATCTCTAAATCCTGAGGGACTGACTTGAGCTCCAGTGATATAACCTTCCACGGAAATATTTATTATTATGAGATTTTACATTTATTAAAAGACTCCATTAAAGTCTTTTTCTATAGGATAAAGCTTACATTCCCAAAGATACCAGGAATATTTAAAAATTAAAGCCCGAATTAGCTAAATTAACATTATTTATTTTTGTTTCTGGGATTTCAATCTTGTTAGATTATTTTTTATTAATCTGTTGTTAATTTTCAGTTTGTTTTAATTTGCAAATGAATGATCGGGGACATGCTGTGTGAATAAAGCAAAGGCTCGTTTTAACTCAGGTATGCATTATACCGTTTAATCAATCAATAATCAATAACAATAATCAATAATAACATCAAACTATTAAAACCGGCTCAACCTCCACAGAACAACGAGGGGTGAAATGAACCAAATGAAAGCATTCTAACCTCAGTTCACGCTGAGGAAAGTAAAGCCACGAAGCCTCAAACCAACCACAAACCAAAAACGCGAAGAAAAAGTGGCGATGAGAGACTCCACAGATGACAAGCCCAAAATTTTGTGACAGAACAGGATCTAAGCCTGAGCGGACAGAGAGGAAGGCTGGCTGTGAGAGTGGAGCCGGAACGACTGCGCTGAGAAGAAGGAGGAGAGAGAGAGAGAGAGAGAGAGAGGGGTGAGGAGAAGGACACTGTTTGGTTGGGGCAGTTGTGGCTCTGCAGCAAGCAGCTCTGACACTAATTAGGTTTCTTTCCCAATCGCCCACCAATTACACTGCACTGACTGGACACCTCACTCTGGAGAGAGGGATTTACTTGGTTCTTACTGCTGAGGGAGAGAGGATGCGTATGCAGTTGTAGAAAGAGAAGGAAGGGAGCGGTGGACAGAGGGAGAGAGAAAGAGAGGAAGAGTGGTCAAGAAGAGAGAGGGGAAAGAAGGAGGGGGCGAGAGAGGGAGAGAAGTGTGTGGTGAAAAGAACAGAAGGAGGGAAGAAGGAGGGAGGGAGAGAGAAGAGTGGAAGGGAACGGGGATGAACGAGAGAGAGAGAGAGAGAGAGAGAAAGGGAGGGAAGACGTAGAAGACATGTGGTGGAAAACAGAAGGAGAGAAGACAGAGGGCGAGAGAGAGGGAGAGGGGATGTGAGGTCAAACGAGAAGGAGGGGAAAGAAGGAGAAAGAGAGAGAGAAGTGGTGAAAAGAGAAAGAGGTGAGAGGTGGAGGGAGAGGGAAAGAGAGAGGGAGAGGAGTATGTAGTCAAACAGAGAGATAGAAAATGAGAGAAGAGAGATAAACGAAGAGAAGGGGGAAGAAAGAGAGAAAGTTGGAAAGAGAGAAAGAAGAGAAAATGAGAAAGGGAAGAGAGCAGGAAGGTGGAGGGGGGAGACGAGGAGGAAGGCAGAGGAGAAGTGTTGTGGGAAAATACAGAACAGAAGAACAAAGAAAGAGAGGTAAGATGAAAGAAAAAGGTAAGGGGGAAGAGAGGAGAGAAGGAGAAAAAAATGTGACAAACAGAGAGACAGAGAGAGATAATGAAACAGAGAGAGTTTGAAAGAGAGAGAGAAAGGTGGAGAACTGGAGAACTGAGAGAGAAAGAGAGAATCCAGAGAGAGAGCGAGAGAGAGAGAGAGAGAGGAGGACTACAGTAGATAAAAAGTGTGTACAGAATGAGCATCTAATCACATTCTCCATCTCCTGTTAGTGCTAACTGTTTCTCAGAGAGCCTCTATATCTGCCTGATTTGTGAAAAAGCCTTGATGCTGCGTTTCACCTGTCCTCCTCCTCTCCGGCGGATCTCTCTCTGGGGAGCCCAACACGCCACTTCAACAGTTTCAACCTCTCCCTCCATCTTCTCCCTCTCTCTTCAGTCTCTGCAGCCGCGCTACCTCCTGGTGAGGCTTAAAACAATACGGAGGCCACACTCCACACAGATCACCTCCTAAACCGTGCGTCTCTCTCGCTGGAACAAGGAGGCCGAGGCTGAGCCAGACGCCACACAAATCCATGTTTTAATGTGAAACTTCCGGACCTCTGAGTGGGTTGAGTGATGTTTGTAAGTTAGTGGAAAACAAACGGAATCAAGGAATGAAGACGTGCATATAAATATGAAAGGAGTTGAAGCGAAAGTGTGGCGAGTGTGTTCCGTGTAGAGGAGAGATAATAACGTCAAACGCAGCAGGCAGAAAAATGTCTTTACAGCGCTGATTGACATTTGTTGTAGAACAACTCACAAATATTCCTTTGCTTTAATCAGTTTATTTCCTACTATTTCGCAGTAAAACAAATATAATATATCTGTTTTGTTACTGTAGAGGATTTATACACACGAAACCACAGCCAGTAAACGTACAGAAGAGCGCATGCTCACTACTGTTTGTGTAAGGAGATAAAACGTTAAAAAACGACAACAGTGGCGATAGTAAGGCAAATTTGGAAACAAAGAGCAAGCCATAGGATCTGTATAGGTAGTAGAGTAAAGCCTTTAACAAGATATACAAGAAAGAAAGGGAGGAGGAGAGAGGAGAAGAGAAGGAGGAGAGACAATAAAAGAGTAGTAGAAATGAGCACTTCTAGAGCCCAAGAGATGATGAGAGAAGAGAAGAGGAGAGGAGAGAATGGAAGAGGAGAAGAGAAGAGGAGAGAAGAGAGAATGAGAGAAGACAGGAGGAGAAGAGAAGAGGAGAGAAGAGAGAATGAGAGAAGACAGGAGGAAAAGAAAGAAGGGAAGAGGAGAAGAGAAGAGAAGAGGAGAGATAGAATGAGAGAAGACAGGAGGAGAAGAGAAGAGGAAAGGAGAGAAGAGAAGAGAAGAGAGAATGAGAGAAGACAGGAGGAGAAGAGAAGAGGAAAAGAGAGAAGGGAAGAGGATAAGAGAAGAGAAGAGGAGAGATAGAATGAGAGAAGACAAGAGGAGAAGAGAAGAGAAGAGGAGAGGAGAGAATGGAAGAGGAGAAGAGAAGAGGAGAGAAGAGAGAATGAGAGAAGACAGGAGGAGAAGAGAAGAGGAGAGAAGAGAGAATGAGAGAAGACAGGAGGAAAAGAGAGAAGGGAAGAGGAGAAGATAAGAGGAGAGATAGAATGAGAGAAGAGGAAAGGAGAGAAGGGAAGAGGAGAGAAGAAGAAAGGAAAAGAGAGCAGCAGTTCAGAGCTCAAGAGATCACAAGACCTCCGGCTCTTTCAGCCGATCAATTACATAAACAGATCCGATGTGAGAGCAGCGGCCTGCTGTTACACAGCCACAAACGCCCAATTACCCGCTCGTGTGTGTGTGTGTGTGATCGGTGTGGCTTGTCTTGACTCTCTCGCCATAGGCAGATCGGCAAAAACAAGAAGACTGGTGAAGACGATAAGGTGAAGCGTCGCCAATCGGCGCTTTTTCCCCGACGTGGGAGCGTTCCAAACATTTGCACTAACACCACATGACTGATAGACACGTCGCTAATCCTCTTTAAACCCGCAGCGCTACACACACTCGCGCATTTGCCCCTGGTCACAAGTGTTCCGCTCGCTCATTTGCTCGCGTGTGCGCTAACCGAGATTATCTGCCGTAGCTGAGTCGAGCCGAGCCGAGCCGAGAGAATTTTCCATCATTTTTCTGTTTTGGCCTCTCGGATGGGGGTCCTGCTGGGGGTCACATTATTATTGCGAACCAAAAACGCAAGAAACGAGGCTCCCGATTCCTTGCCGTCACGTTCTCTTTCTAATTCTATCCGTTTTACTCCATTTAGTGTCCCTTTGCCAGATTTGGCTCCAGCTGGAAACATCCTTTCGGTCTCAGACGAGGAGCGTTTGGAGAGATGTTACCCCCAAATCCAATCAGCAAGAGGGTGATTACTTTATCGTCCTGAACTCCTCTGCCTCGGTGACGAGTCTGTTCACTTATTCTCACTGGACGAAAATAGAGAAAAACAACACTGTCCCTTTAACAGCAAACGATCTCACTGAGATTATTTCATGAATATGAGAAGAGAAGAGCAGAGAAGAGAAGAGAAGAGAAGAGAAGAGCAGAGAAGAGAAGAGCAGAGCAGAGCAGAGAAGAGAAGAGCAGAGCAGAGAAGAGAAGAGAAGAGAAGAGCAGAGAAGAGAAGAGAAGAGAAGAGAAGAGCAGAGCAGCCAAAAATGCTCTCATGAACTGAACTGTAGCCACGTTTAGGAGGATCTGTATAAGCAGCAGAACAAACCATTAATATGAAGATATACAAGAAAAAAAGAGAGGAGGAGGAAAAGAGAAGTGATGAGAGGTGTATGTTACAGGAGAGAAGAGATGATAAAAATAGAAAAGTGAGGAGTGCAGCAAAGAGAAGAAAAAAGAAGAGAAGAGAAGACAACAGAAGAGAAGAGAAAAGAAGAGAAGAGAAGACAACAGAAGAGAAGAGAACAAAAGAGTAAAGAAGAGAAGACAACAGAAGAGAAGAGTAAAGAAGACAACAGAAGAGAAGAGAATAGAAGAGTAAAGAAGTGAAGACAACAGAAGAGAAGAGAAGACAACAGAAGAGAATAGAAGACAATAGATGAGAAAGGAGGCAACAGAAGAGAAGAGAAGAGAAAAGAAGAGAAGACGACAGAAGTGAAGACAATAGAAGAGAAGAGAAAAGAAAAGAAGAGGACAACAGAAGAGAAGAGAAAAAAAAAGAAGAGAAGACAATAGAAGAGAAGAGAAAAAAAAAAGAAGACAACAGAAGAGAAGAGAAAAGAAAAGAAGAGAAGACAACAGAAGAGAAGAGAACACAACAGAAGAGAAGAGAAAAGAAAAGAAGAGAAGACAATAGAAGAGAAGAGAAAAGAAAAGAAGACAATAGAAGAGAAGAGAAAAGAAAAGAAGAGAAGACAACAGAAAAGAAGAGAAGAAAAGACAACAGAAGAGAAGAGAAAAGAAGCTAGGAAATTAGCATCTGGATATAACCTCCTAATATCACTCTCTCTCTCTCTCTCTCTCTCTCTCTCTGTTTCTCCGTCTCCTTCTCAGTTTGTATCTCTCTAATTTCTCACTCTCTCCCCCTTATTTTCTCCATCTATATTCTCTTTCCACATATCTCCCTCCATCCCTCCATCCCTCTCTCATTTGCTCTGCCGCTCTGCCTCCCTCTCAGTTTGTCACTCTCTTATCTTGTCTCTCTCACTCTCTCACTGTAACTCACTCTCTCTCTAATGCACCTTCAAGAACAAAGATCTGTCAAATGCAGCGAACACACTCCCAGACAAATAAATGTCTCATACACACACACACACACACACACCCATCAGCCAGACACATCCACTTATCTAATGTCTGATGATCTACACAATGATCTACATTTTACACAACACTCTCCTTCTCCCACACACACACACACACACACACACACACTCCATCCCCTGGGCGATAAGGCATTTGAGGCCTTGAATCGGCTTAACCTCCTTATTAAAGTAAATATCAAGCCTGCGTATGAAAGCGGCTGACGTTCGCCGGCGCCTGTGATCGCTGTGAAATCGGGCGCATTGATATTTCTGCCTCGTCGTCTCCGTCTAATTAAAACAACAATGTTCCTATTAGGCAGCTTGTGTTACAAAACGCCCGCTTTTGCCCTTGGCGACGTAAAGACACATAAACTAACGTCAGGATCTTAAAAGATTAATCAGAGGCTCCTTTGTGAGCGCGGACGACTCCGTTTGAGCAAAGCAAAGAAAGAGCGCGCGAGATAATTAATGAAAGCTTCCACTCGCTGCCGTCTCTGTAATTCTAATCAGCCTTTTTGTAATTACTCTACTGAGGGAACGCGGCGCCCGCTCGTTAACGCGCCACCTGACTCGCCGCAACAACGCCCGCAAACACCACCAGATTAGGGACGGGATTGGAATAAAGAGATTTCAACTCTGTCCATAACTTCAATTTTCCGCACCGTTAAACGCGCCGCGGCGTATGAAACATGATTTGGCCAGATTAGCGGCGCCGATCGGGATTAAATTAAGGAGGACCCGATAAAGGGTAAACCTTTGAAAGTTTTATGGCGTAATCCCACAAATCCCAACAGTGTCAGAAGATCTGGGATTACACGCTCCAAACGGAGAGTAAATTATTTTTTGCTTTGTTTTGTTGTGTTGCACAGAAGTGATTTGACGCAAAAACACGGACGTCGGATAAAACAGGCCGAGAAACGTCACTTTTTCATTGACCATGCAATTATGGGAGGACAAAATAATCTATAAAACTATGTTTTTTACCGTGTTTACCTGGTTATGCGTCATAAGAGTATAAAAGATTAGAAGAAAATACGCAGCTAAAGTTTGCATTGTTATTACACTGTTATTACTAGACTTTAACTGGGTTATAGACGTATATATACATATATACACCGTAGTTTCTCCAAAAACACCTTTAGATGCTTTACTATGTTATTTAAAGCAGTGCTCATTTGTCAGCAGAGCGGCTCAATGGCGAGGTGGTTAGTGCTGTCGCCTCACACCAAGAAGGTCCCAGGATTTCTGGGTGGTGTGTACAGTATGTGAGTGTGTGAGCCCTGCGGTGCGTTGGCACCCACTATCCCGCAACCCTGATATGCATTAAGTGGCTCAGATAATGAATGAATAAAGAAGAGGGCGGCACGGCGGCGCGGTGGTCAGCGCTGCCGCATCACAGCGACAAGGTCCTAGGTTCGGTCCCCGGGTCGGCCGTAGGGCCTTTCTGTGTGCATGCTCTCCCCATGTTCACGTGGGTTTCCTCTGCGGGGGGACCGGAGCCTATCATGAAGTACGGGTGCAGGGCGGAGAACAACCCTGATGTGATTCCGATAGGATTCTGATATGATTCCAATTTTATTCTGATTTGGTTTTAATATGCTTATGGTTTGATTCTGATTTTATTCCGATTTGATTCTAATATGATTCCGACTTGATTTTGATATGATTCCAATTATATTCTGATTTGAATTCTAACATGTGACCCTCCACGGCAAAACCAGTCGCAAATTTTCAAAATTGGTTATTATGTTTTCATGAAAGGGCATAAATCAAGCTTCAAAACGATAGCTATAATCGAATGAATGGGACGACATATGACTGAGTGAGAAACGGAGAAATCTGCCTTTGAAGTTGACTATCGACGTAGCACTCACAGACGCTTGGTGCGGTCGCGGCTACGTTTGCATTTACGGTAGCTTACGCCGCATTCACAGTCACACGGATAGCCTACCTGCGTTAGGTTAACTGAACTCGGGAGACGAAGATGGATTCCGGAGAAATATCTTCACGCTAGTCAACCAGTGGGTTTACCATAAATATTGAAGTAGAGCAGTCAAAAGAGAAACTTTAACATTCTGCTGGAATTGAATTCCTCACCTCAAGAAAGTCACGTTTTTAGGATGGAAAGGGTCAGTTTTTCAGCTAAATTTATTCACAACAGTACAGTATAGACCTTCCACTGTTTCAAAACACTAAAAACAAAAAATCCAAAAATTTACCCCATGCAACATAAACGGTCGTTTTTCTCGGAAACCTCCGTTGCGACAAGCGACTGGTTTTGCTGTGGAGGGTCACATATGATTCCGATTTGACTCTGATTTGATTCTGTTTCGATTCTGAAATGATTTGATTCTGTTTCGATTCTGAAATGATTCTGATTTTATTCTAATATGATTCCAATTTGATTTTGATACGATTCCGTTTTGATTTCGATTTGATTCCGATATTATCGTGAAGCACTAAAAAAACAAAGAAGAAGCAAACAGACAGGAGAAGAGGAAAAGACAGACGTCCGAGAGGAAGACAAAGCTGAAGATGAAGATGAAACCACTACTGGGAGATGGAGTCTAGGCTCTCAACACTCCATTTACATTTCTGAGAGTGTAAATGTGCGCTATTTACTAATGAGGGCGGGCCGGGTGAGGGTGTGTGTGTGTTTGTGTGTGTGAAGATTCGGGGGACAGCCAATGGCTGCTGTGACACAGGCAAAGAAAACAGATGAAAGAGGTTCAGAGTTCTCCAAAAGCTTCTCTCACTGGCTCTCTCGCTCTCCCTCATACACATGCACACACACACACACACACACACACATGCACACACACACACACACACACACACACTCACGCACACTTTGTACTCGGCTTCAAAGGCTGAACACTCACTCAGAGGGATCAACTCCGTAAACAATAAAAAGGCAAGAAAATAGATAAAAACGGTTTTTAAAATGAAAAAGCAGAGGAAAGCTTTGGTTGCAAGCTAAACAGAGGCCATGCGGGCGCAGCAGCGGGCACAGCGGGGGCACTGCCCAGTATTTCCAGGAATCAGGGTTCACCTTCATCACCTGCCCAACGCAGATCTCTCACAGCTCTCAGCTTGGCCTTGAGTTAGGATTAAAGACAGTGGTTACCGTGAATGTAAGAATTGGGGACATTTTCCTCGACAGCATGAAGCCCAAAGCCTTTTTACCCTGAAAAAAGAAATGCAGCGAGCACGACTGAAAGATTTCCTCTTGGATGAGTAAAGGAAGAGAGGAACGATGATAGACGGATAGAGACAGAAAAGTGAGTGACAGAAGGTGAGAGAAATTAAGCATAACAACTGGAGAGAGAGAACAGAGAGAGCTGCAGAGAGTGACATGGAGAGGAAGAGGCAGAGAGACACTGGAAGGAAGAGGGTGTCTGTGAGAGAGAGAGAAATGAGAAAAGGAAGAGAAACTGAGAAGGAACATTGTGAAAGACAGAGGGATGGACAGAGAAAGATGGAAAGAAAGAGATGAAGAAAAAGAAATGAAGAGTAATTGTTGGAGGAAGAGACAGCGAGAGAGGGAGAGGGAGAGGGAGAAAATGTAGTAGAGGAAAAGTGTGGTGTGTGAACAAACCGAGAGTGAGAAAATAAGAGAAAGAGTTTTGGAGAGAAACCCACTGTAGAAAGTGACCGGAGCGAGGGATTTATCATCCTGACACTGTGGAGAAAAAGAAGTGGGGAAAGAGACATACAGAGTAAGAGAGAGAGACAGTAAGAGTGTGTGAGAGAGAGAGAGAGAGAGTAAGAGAGAATGAGAAAGAGAGAGAGTAAGAGAGAGAGAGAGAGAGAGAGAGAGAGAGTGAGAGAGAGTGAGAGTAAGAGAGAGAGAGAGAGTGAGAAAGAGAGAGAGTAAGACAGAGAGGGAGTGAGAAAGAGAGAGAGTAAGAGAGAGAGTAAGAGAGAGAGAGAGTGAGAGAGTGAGAGTAAGAGAGTGAGAGTGAGAGAGAGTGAGAGAGAGAGTGAGAGTAAGAGAGTAAGAGAGTAAGAGAGAGTGAGAAAGAGAGAGAGAGTGAGAAAGAGAGAGAGTAAGAGCGAGTGAGAGAGAGAGAGAGTGAGAGAGTAAGAGTGTGAGAGCTCCTACCTTACTGGTGCTCCTCTGCTTTGGGCAGGTTTGAGGAGAACTGTAACTGTGCTGTCAGTCTGGTTTAGAGACGTCTCCTGATCATAGGCAGGCATGGACGGAGCTACACACACACACACACCACATAAGAGAGAGAGAGAGAGAGAGAGAGAGAGTGTGTGTGTAAGAGAATAAAACCCCATGTTTTGACCCTCCCCCCCTCTCAGTAGCTCCAGCATCTCCTCGCTCTCTCTCATTTATGGTCAGGTTATTTACACTCGTTCATTGACAGCGGCCGTGCTGACCTGAGATGCGCGTGGTCGCCTGGGTGATGGCCGGGGCGCCGTAGCCTTTAGCGGTGCTGGCGCGCAGCGTGAAGGAGTAGGTGGAGCCCGGGTACAGGCCCAGGAAGGCGTGGCTGGTCTCGTTGCCCGTCTTGATCACCTTTCCGCTCTGATTGGACAGATCCAGCATGGGGTCGAAGGAGCTGAGCGCCTTGTAGGAGATCTGGGGGGAGAAGGAAGGCTGTCTTACCTTCTAACCTTCATAGAAAAAGCAGCACTAACTACGCGACATACGTTACAATATGAACGAGGTCTGACTGATTTTGGATCGATGCTATGGGATCGTTGATGTATCGATGTACTGTGACATCAGACACCTGGCACACGCCCACACCGCCGCTTCGGCACCAGGACAAGCACCGTTTCAGCACCGGGGACAACGATCGCATGTCATCACCAGGGCCAGCTCCTGTTTACAAACATCGCCGACCTCGCGGAACCGCACGGCTGGAGCAACATCACCGCCGCATCACGGCTCATTACGGAGAGAATAAAAGAAGACCCTGAAGAGCCACACGCGGTCGGCGAGTGACACGCACTAAAGGCGCCTGCACGCCGACCTCTAACCATTTGTGTGCTTTCCCCCCGATTTCTCTCTCTCTCTCTCTCTCTACTTTACCTCACCAGACTCACCCATGGAGCGGCCCTGACGACACCGACACCTGCACTACCTCACGACGAACTCCACGAGCACAACCACGGACTTCGACCTACCTTCCACCCCCCACACGGACTTCCCCCTCACAGCGATTTACAATATAAAGGAGCCCCTCCGGCTCGTGTTAAACTTGCTCCGTTGTGTTTTGCACATATACTCCACGGGTACCCGCCACAGCTGTTACCAGCGCTATACAGTAGACGTTATTTTGGAACTGTTCGTTTAGTCGGTAAAATGTGCAGTTCATTATGGATGTTATGGGCAAAGGCAAGTTAAAAAGTGGGGTTGGGGACGCAACTCAAAAATATTTTTGTTATCCAGTATCTCCAGCTTCTTTTTCTTTGCTGTTAGTGACTTTTTAGATTATTTATGTTGGAACTGTTGGACCTTTTTTCAACAATTTTAAAGTCAAGAGTCCTGTCTCGTAGATTTTCAGATTCAAGCTGAATTGTTAAGTCACGTTATGGCATTGAACAGAAATTTGGAAATAAGTCGAAGATGCAAAACGCCCGCTTCAACTGCACAACTCAAAAACTTTTCCTTCCTGTATTTCCATGGCCACCTGCCCTACGAGACTATAATTACTTTCCCGTTTTTCATTCTCTCATTTTTTTTTTTGAAACATTTTTATATCCCCCCGCCACCCAAAAAACAAAGAGTGGACCGACGCAAAGACGCAAGAATTTTCTTTTCAAATCCGATTTGCTTCCCTCTTCACTTCACTCCGAAAAGAGCCTATTAAAGCATATTTTCGAGCTGGCAACGCGAATTAATTTAAGTGTTGTTCGAGTCACTAATACAAAATGCCATATTTTTACAACTTCTACCAAATTAATATCCATTATATCCGCAATGCTTCAAGGCCTTTTTCAATTATGGTGCTCCATTAAAAAGACACTATGATGATGATGATGACGAGGAGGAGGAGGAGGAGGATGGAAGCGGAATTCTGTCGCCTTGTCTTGTGCTGAATTGGAACGGGGAGCGGAATTTGGAGGGAACGTCTGGGCGTTCGCGACGGCCGTTAAAATCTCAGTGGGTTTGATTCGTTTCATTAGGCACGAGAGGCATTCGGACGCGTAAGCTTTCCACAGATTCGTGCGCCAGCGTCGCACAGCCGGTCGCTCTGACCATGAACAAGCTTTCTCCGGTGAAAGCCTTGATGCCTTCAGCAGGTATTCATTTTAATTCAATGCAGAAGTGAAGCGTGTGAAAGCAGGGCAGCTGGACGCTAACCCTGGTCATTCGGAACTGCTTTTGGCAGGAGAGTTAACCCCTTAAGCTTTACTTTTATATTAAATCACAGAATATTACATTTTGGACCATAAAGATCCCTGAATTAGCTGAATATTACATTTCAATCTTTGCACCTACTATGGAATGAAAACTACGCATTAAACTAAAGCTGAAGGTTAATTCGTTTGTATCATAAAATAACACTTTGATCAAAATAAAGACAAGATTAAAATGTTTATGTTGAAACTTAACACCTTGTAACGTAGGGATGACCAGATCCATCACAAAAAGGGAAAATGAAGCAAGAAAAGCTGCCTTTTTCATTTATTTTTGGTGGTGGAAAATCCTCTATGAACCGAAATGTTGTTGATTCAAGTCGGGTTCTTTCCAGCACTACCACTACTGAGCCCCAAGGCAAGATCTTAATCCCAAAACAATGGAGGTTCAAATCCCTGAAACACCACTGGACCCTTGAGCAAGACCCTCAACACAATTAAGAGATTTTAATCTCAGCAGATCCTTAAAGCACAATCAACCCTTTGGCAATACCCTTAATCCCAACCCAGTTGGAGAATCAAACTCCAAAAGCCTTAAACCACCACTGGGCCTCAGAGCGAGACCCTTAACCCCAACCTAGATGGGGGGGTTTGAATCCCAATAGAACCTAAAAGCACAAGTGAATCTCAGAGCAAGAGCTTTATCCTTAGCCTTAAGACTGTTAGGGGTTTGAATCTCCATAGAGCCTCAATCCACAACTAGATCCCTGTGCAAGTACCTTAATCTCAACCCAATTGGGGGGACTGAACCAAAACTGAGCCTAAAACCATCACTGGTCAACTGAGCAAGACCAGTGGCACCAACCCAGTTGGGGGGTTTGAATCCCTGTAGAAACTAAAAGCACAAGTGAACCCCTGAGCAAGAGCCTTATCCTTCACCTTAAGACTGTTAGCGGTTTGAATCCCAGTAGAGCCTAAATCCACAATTGGGCCCCAGTTCAAGTACCTTAATCTCAACTCAATTGGGTGTTTAAATCCCAGTAGGGCCTTAAAACAGCACTGGGCCCCTGAACAAGACCCTCAACACAGGCACTCAGTTAAATCCAATATTGCTATTTCATAGTATGACGTAAACACAGTATTAAACATCTCAAATGAAAGCTTTTTTATGGCAACCTGCAGTGTTCCTACATGTTGGTAGAGGACAGAAAGAGAGTGTGGACGGCAGGAAGTAGATATGTTTGTCAGAGTTAAAAAAACGAGGACAGCTGATCTCCTGAGCAATGGATTGAGGAGTAAGAGAAATGTTTTTGAGACACAAGGTGAGCAGGGACACAGAGAGGGAGCGAGACAGAGAGAGAGAGGGGTCTTAAGGAAGGAGTTTTTGATATCACTGCTTGTCAGAGAAATCTCAGTTCGAACTCTTTGATATCGTCAAATCAAAGCAGGACTTGACTTCAGGCTTTAGCGTTTCAGGGGAACGCAGACAAAACTCAGTCTGAGGCTGGTCCTCTTTCACATACATTGTTTTGTGCTAGAAATGCCGTTCCAACTCTTAAACGTGCGGGCTATAGTGGTCTGTGTTGATATGTGCACTCGCGAGTAAAAATGTGTTAATTGCGTCTTTATTTTGTTATCCACATATGTTTGGCGTCGCAACTCCTCAGACAGTTTTTGCGTTAGAAATGCCGGGGTATAGCGGTGTAGTGTGCTTTCATACAGGTTTTTGCTATGTGCGCTCGTTCGTGAGTTATGTTATTATGTCCATTTGACCTTTTCCGTTATTAGTTTGTTACTTGTGAGAAACCTTTGTGTTTAAAAACTAAATGTTGCTGAATGCATTATGAACGGTGCCGTTTGCATTTTCTTGTGAGAATGCCTCTAGTTTTATATGTAATTGTAAATATAATTTCATTTCTATTCTCTAAAACCTCCCCTAATCTGATCCTCAGCAAAAGCCAATAGCTTTCTAGTTTTGCCAATATTAAAATACATGAATATGTATATATATACACACTACCAGTCAAAAGCTTGGACGCACCTTCCCATTCAATGTTTTTTCTTTATTTTCATGACTATTTACATTGTAGATTTTCACTAAAGGCATCAAAACTATGAATGAACTGTGTAATGGCTATATGACCCAGAAGGAGAGTGATGGAGTGCTGCGCCAGATGGCCTGGCCTTCACAGTCCCCTGACCAAACCCAATCGAGATGGTTTGGGATGAGATGGACCGCAGAGTGAAGGCAAAAGGGCCAACAAGTGCTCAGCATCTCTGGGAACTCCTTCAAGACTGTTGGAAAACCATTTCAGGTGACTACCTCATGAAGCTCATCGAGAGAATGCCAAGAGTGTGCAAAGCAGTGATCAAAGCAAAGGCTGGTTATTTTCAAGAATCTAAGATATAAAACAGGTTCTGGGTTATTTCACACTTTTTGTTTACTACAGAACTCCATATGTGTTCATTCATAGTGCCTTCAGTGAGAATCTACAATGTAAATAGTCATGATAATAAAGAATAAAACATTGAATGGGAAGGTGTGTCCAAACTTTTGACTGGTAGTGTGTGAGTGTATATATGTATATATATATATATGGCACTTGATATATCTTACAATATGTTAAACATCTAAAAATTGTATAAAAAAGCAGATAAAACTCTGATCTCTGTTGCTGATCCAGTTCAACACACACATTGTTTTTCTTTCTATGTTGGGTCTTGAAGTCATAAATGCTTTTGTAAAAAGTTATTGTAAATTTCGGGTTGCACCGATCCAACTTTTCCATTTTCGATACCGATGCCGATACTTGGGCTTTCGGTATGGGCTGATCTCGAGTACCGATCCAATACTGGTTTTTGGTGTTTTTCAACCTTTACAGCCCTAAGAGAACGTTGAGTGTTTGTCTAAACCTTTGTTTTAAAGCTTATTATAGTGTTTGTGTTTTACCCTCTGACACAGTATAATGTAAAAAATATTTTGCTGGTTAATTTTGGCCTATTTTGGACTAGTTTGTGACGCGATGGCACTCCACACGAGAGTCGTTTGACATGATGGCGTTCCACACAATGAAACGACGAACTCGCGTCTTGGAATAAACCCTGAAAATATTGAGTAAACGGCTGTATTGTGAGTAGAACGCTGGTTGTTTTTGTTATTTATCAGCTAAAATATTAGTTGTCTCTGTAATAAAGGAGGAGATTTGACTGAACTGGAACGCTTTAGTGAATGTCAGACTTCCCTGTGAGAGACGTGCGCTAACAATCACAGCGAGGAACACAGAGATTGTGAGCGAGGGCTGGTGTTGTTAAGGAAATTAAACAGTATAATCGCATATTATTTGCTTTTGTGGTTGTAGTTTGTTGCGCTGCTTGTTCTGCTCCTTGTCATTTCTATATGCATGAATGTCGAACGAGTTGCATGTGCGCGCATACGCAAACGCAGAAAAGCCTACAATTTACAGATCGGCTCCATGCCACCGATACCTGATCGAGCTATCTGAGTCGTTATCAGACCGATATCCGATCCACGTATCAGATCGGTGCATCCCTAGTTACAATACAACGTATACACTATATTGCTGAGGCCAATCTATTATAGTCCACCACAGTGGGGACATTTGGCCCTCTCACAGGCAATTAAACACACACACACACCCACACCACAAATAACCCACAAGTCACAGAACGCAGACAATTTGGCAGCTCTATGTTAGAAAAAAATAAAATAAAAAGGAGAAGAAGGGGGCGATCGATGGCGAGGCTCCAGCCTGCAGCCCCGGTGGAAACGAGATGGTATTGGAGCTGGATTGACATGTTATGACAACGCAAAGCTGCAGTCCGTCTCAAGAGAGGCCTCATCCCCAATCTTTACACCTTTGGACAGAAGGATATTCCGCAGGTTGAGTTGCTCTCTCAGGTGTGTCATTGCACTTGGGTTGTGGAACATTTCACAGCCTTTAAAGCCCTTTATACACAACGACAAATCGGTAAACAACGTCTGTTTCATATCTGATATGATGTTTTTGAAGTTTTTCGTTGGTAAAATCGCACAGATTTTAAACGCCAGAATTTGACTTGCATACATGGTAGTAACTAGAGATGGGAAGTAACGGAGTACAAATATTGGTTACTTTACTTAAGTAGAATTATCGGGTATCCGTACTTTACTATTTATTTTTGTGCCGACTTTGAACTTTTACTTTGTACATTTTTAGCATGAATATCTGCACTTTCTACTCCTTACATTTTCAAATCAGGCTCGTTACTCGTTTGGTTGAATTTAAATGAGGGTTTATAAAGTGTAACAGGAGGGCAGTGTGTGTTCACCTCGTACTGGGTGATGACTCCGTAGGTGTGAGCGGGTTCTCTCCATCTCAGGACGATCTTCTCCTCATACACACTGGCCTGGATGGAGTCCAGAGGAACTTCGCCCGGCACTGACAGGAAATCACATCACACTTCGTTAAAATGAATCACTTTAGCGATGACATGCAAACGTAGCAGTCACAGTTTTTGTGTTTAAAAATGTATAACATGAAAAAAGCACAAGTAAAAGCATTACATTAGGAGTGAAGATGTGTGTGTGTGTGTGTGCGTGAGGGTGTGTGTGTGTGTGTGTGTGTGGGGCCTTTGGTCTAAGCTGATGCTTTACTACAGACCAGTCAGCCCTGATGACCCGTATCTCAAACACACACTGCTGGCCTGTGATCTGTGGGGTGTGTGTGTGTGTGTGTGTTTGGGTGAAAAGGGATCTAAGGAAGGCTCAGTGTGCCATCACCCTGCGGTTTAAACATAAATCCCACACCATATACCATATGCCATGTAAAAAAAGGAAAGAAAGAAAGAAAGAAAGTTAGAGAAAATAAAAGGAGAGAAAGATCTCTACCAAGACACGCAAAAGAAAAAAAAAGAAAGAATATAAAGAAAAAAAAGACAGAAAGAATAAAAAGAGAGAAGGATAGAAAGAATAAGAAGAGAGAAAAAGCCCTACCAAGACACACAAACGAAAGAAAAAAATAAAAAGAAAAAAAAGATAGAAAGAATAAAAAGAGAGAAGGATAGAAAGAATAAGAAGAGAGAAAGATCCTTAGCAAGACACACAAAAGAAAGAAAGAAAGAAAGAAAGAATAAGAAGAAGGAAAGATAGAAAGAATAAAAAGAGAGAAAGATCCCTAGAGATACGAAAGAAAGAACGAAAGAAATAAAGAATAAGAAGAAAGATCCCTAGAGATACGACAGAAAGAAAGAAAGAAAGATAAAGAATAAAAAGAGAGAAGGATAGAAAGAATAAGAGAGAAACATCCCTACCAAGACACACAAAAGAAAGAAAGAAAGAATAAAAAGAAAGATAGAAAGATTAAAACGAGAGAAAGATCCCTAGAGATACGAAAGAAAGAAAGAAAGAAAGAAAGATAAAGAATAAAAAGAGAGAAGGATAGAAAGAATAAGAGAGAAACATTCCTACCAAGACACACAAAAGAAAAAAAGAAAGAAAGAAAGAAAGAATAAAAAGAAAGAAAGATGCCTGCGTAAAGAGAGGATAAGAGTGCCTGCAAAATGCTGCAAAAGTGAACAGTGATCAAGGAGGCCCCGCGGGGGTGGATTTTGGGCCGTGCTACCACACTCTCGGACCCTCACCGTCCTCGTCGGTCTGGACGTGGAGCTCGTCGCTCTCCTTGACGCCCTCGCGGTTGCGCAGCACCAGCTTGAGGCTGAGGTTGGTGAAGGGCGTGAGATGGCGGATGGTGTACTGGGGGTTGGGGATCTTGCCGTCGTAGGGCACCTCCTCCCGGCTCTCCTCCTTGGCCCCTGCGCGGGAGCGGTACTCCACCGTCAGGCTGGAGTTGTGGCAGCGCGTCACGTTGTAGCCGAACGGCTCCCAGCGGATGGTGACCTGCCGAGACTTGATGTCCACCACCTTCAGCCGGCGGGGGCCGTGCATGGGCTCTGGGGTAAGAAGGGAGGAAGACAAGAGTCAAATATAGGTTAAAAGTAAAGGTAGAGAAAGTGTGTGTGTGTGTGTGTGTGTGGAAGTAATACACCCTTACATGGGCAGCGTCTGGGGAACTGTGCTTGGGGACGGTACCTTTCTCGTGAGTACCTCAGTGGTACCTTTACCGGTCCTTGGCGACGTTTCAATCGCGGGGCGAACGTCCTAACCGTTATGCTACCAACTGAAAGTGAGTGATTATTTGTCACTGTGAACACAGCACACACTGCACCACAACCAAATGTGACCTCTGCATTTGACCCATCCGTGAAGGAGCAGTGGGCAGCTAACATGGACAGCACCCGGGGAACAATGCATGGGGACGGTACCTTGCTCAAGAGTACCTCAGTGGTACCTTTATCAGTCCAGGATTTGAACTGACGACTGGTTCCGATCACGGGGCAAACGCCCCAACCACTGTGTTACCAACTGGAGACGTCCCTCTTTTGTCCAAAAAATGGAAATGACTTTTTTCAAAAAGCTCATTGCTCAAAAAGCATCATCGTCAAAATATTTTGTTTTCGCTCTTGTCGCCCGTGTCGCTCGTGACGCCGAATGCAGAGGTCACACTTCGCAGCTGTGCTGTGGTGTGTTCACAGTGACAAATAATCACTTAAATTCACTTTTTCCATTCAATTCAAGCCATGAACGGTGTCTCTATGACAAACATTGTAGAAGGAGTCAAGTGCCCAAAAAATGAGAGTCGAACCCATGACCTTTTGGTTGATAATTGAGTATCCACAATGATGCCAAGACACAGAGACACAGAGACACAGAGAGAGAGAGAGAGAGAGAGAGAGAGAGGAGGCTGTACTCAAACAACACAACACTTAACAACACGTCTTCACGTTCCAGCAGTCAACAAACAAATGCTCGCGCTGTTTTATGAGACAACATCAATGACGTCTGTAAATCACCCGTACAGTTATCATGACGCATCATGACTGCAAGACAGAGAGACAGACACGGAGAGAGAGAGAGAGAGAGAGGGAGATCAAAGGCATGACTATCATGAGCAGGGATGAAAGCAGGACACCTCGGCTTCTAATCGGACACCGGGACAGAGAGGGAGTGAACGGGGAGGAGGATAAAAGAGTAAGAAGGACAGATGGATTCCTGCACAAAGATCTAAGAATGGTAGTATAGTCGTAGTCATATTCTCTCTCCCTCTCTCACTCCACCTCACTCTCTCGCTCTATACTGACACAGATAGAAGAGCACTGTCTTTGTGCAAAGAGCAAAAACCCGGCTGACATTCCATAATCTCTAATCATAGGCACTTCGCTCCTGCTCGCCCCCTCTCTCTCTCTCTCTCTCTCCATCTCTCTCTCTCTCCATCTCTCTCTCTCTCTCTCCATCTCTCTCTCTCTCTCTCTCCATCTCTCTCTCTCTCTCTGTAGGGACAGGAGTAGCTGGAGCAGACGGTAATAGGATCAATTTCCATCCAGGTTAAATTTGAAGTCCATTTCTCTGGAACTTAACACTTTCCCACCTATTAGCTCCAACCAGGGCTCAATTTCCTCCTGCCCTGTCTGGACACACACACACACACACACACACACACACATATACACAAGGCTGCTGTTCTAATGCTTTGTTCACTATACTTAGCATTCCGGTGATGGTGAGGGACTCTGACACTCTCTCCCTCTCTTTCCTCTCTCTCTGTCCTTCTTACAAAAAAGACACACATTCAGGATTCAGGGAGTCGCCGGGCTAAACGATGAGCTACAGACACAATCTCTCACTAACACGATCTGTTCTGCTCAACATTTAGACCCAAGCCTTACACGCTCCCGCCGCAGGAGGAGGAGAGTAAGGAGGAATGAACTCTGGTGCCGTAATGGGAAGCAGGAAATGTTTGGTTTTAAAACGACAGCTTTTCCAGCTAAAAGTTACTTCTGATTAAAAGTAGTTAAGCTACAGCTGAGCCTGAGCTAGCTACACTTAGTGTTGTAATACAGAGACCGGTCTCGACACCAGTTTTTAAAAGTCTCGGTCTTGTCTCTGACTCAGACAAAGAGGGATTTTATTTGGAGACCAGCCGAGACCACAGCTCTGAGAATATTACTATTAAAACTCTTTGAGACCGACGCAGGCATTTTGAGTTGTTTATTAAATAGTGTTTTAATAACTCAGAATCCCTTTAACTTACAGAAACCACACACATACCGTCAGAATCACAAGACTTTCAACTTACCTTCATTCCTCTGTATGTGGAATTATTTCTGAGTAATTCCATGCATAAACACTGAAGTAATTGCGTAAAAAGCCATTAATTACATGATTTGGGGTGTAAACACGTTAGCGCTCGCAATCATGCGCAAAAATGTAGTTATTTTCCAGAAAGGCCGAAAGCAGCTCATTTTATAGGTCAAAATGAGTCCAAATCGGTTCAAAATGACCCAAAACCTTAGCATTTCTTCATTGTAAAAAAATTGATCAGAATATTTTTTCCATTTTATAATGTTAGGGAGGGGCGGCGCGGTGGCGCAGTGGTAAGCGCTGCTGCCTCACAGCGACAAGGTCCTGGGTTCGAACCCTGGGGATGGGTCTTTCTGTGTGGAGTTTGCATGCTCTCCCTGTGTTCACGTGGGTTTTCTCTGGTTTCCTCCCACAGTCCAAAGGCATGTAATGTAGGTTAATTGGTGACTCTAAATTGGCCCTGTAATGTGAGTGTGTGTGTGCCCTGCGGTATGTTGGCGCCTGCCCAGGATTGGTCCCCGCCTTGTGCCCGTCAGTTCCCGGGATAGGCTCTGGTTCCCCCGCGCCCCCAGTTGGGATTAAGCGGTTCGGAAATGAATGATTGTTAGAGAGTGATCAAAAGGGGAAAAATAAATATAGAAAAATGTATTCTTTGTTAGCAAATAATTTTATTCTGTATCCAGATCGATACCAAATGGATAAAGAAGTGTTTCCGCCTGAGACTAACCTTATTAATCTTCACAGCACTAAACCACAGAATGTCTCTACATAATAACAACTCTGCAAACCAATAAAGTGAAAGCAGGTGATTATTTGTCATTGTGAACACACCACAGCTACGGTGCACCACAATGAAATGTGACCTCTGCATTTGACCCATCCGTGAGGGAGCAGTGGAGAACGGACAAGGGCAGTGCCCTGGGAGCAGTGCTTGCTTAGGAAAGGTACCGTAGTCATGAGTACTTCAGTGGTACCTTTATCGGGTGTTATATGTGACTCATATGTCGTCCCATTCATTCGATATAGGTATCGTTTTGAAGCTTGATTTATGCCCTTTCATGAAAACATAACTCAAATTTGAAAATTTGCGACAAGCGACTGGTTTTGCCGTGCAGAGTCACATATCTAAAACAATGTAGTGTTATATTTTACAAACAGCATTGGAAAGCCACTGAAAAACATGTTAGTAGTGTCACTAGTTGAACTAAGTTACTTCTCAACACACTATTTATGAAGACCCTCCCTCCTAATTATTGAGGGGTGAAGGGACGAAGGGACGGAGGAATGAAGGAAGGGAGGGAGGGAGGGAGGGACGAAGTGCTCGAACACTGAGATCATCCGTCGGGATCGGTGTGAGACGATAATACTGCTAATGAGAGTGAAGTGAAGAGGGCCCCGAGGTGAGAACAAAAAGAGACCATTAGGGAATTGCACACACACACACAAACACACACAAACACACACACACACACACACACATACACCGCCTCTAAATAGATAAACATGCTCCAAACTCAGCCACAGCCCTCCTTTGAGACTTCACCCAAAATCAGCTGGTTATTTAAATTAACGAGGGAAACTCTACAAACCCAAATAAAGAAGTGAACTTTTATTTGTCAATAATCAGCCAAAAAACAAGTTTATAACCACACTGACGGAAGGCAGTCACGCAACACACACTCCACTGTTAATGCTATAGGGGCAGTGGGTAGTGTAACGATTAGGAAGTTGGCACCATGATCGGAAGGTCGCCGGTTCAAGTACCAGACCGGTAAAGGTACTCATGAGCAAGGTACCGTCTCCAAGCACTGCTCCCTGGGTGCTGCCCATGTCAGCCACTGCTCCTTCACGGATGGGTCAAACGCAGAGGTCGCATTTTCGTTGTGGTGCACTGTGTGCTGTGCTAAGGTGTGTTCACAGCGACAAATAATCACTCACTCACACACATCCAGCCATTAACAAAACACACATTCCACTGCTAACTGCACACTGCCTCTAGTGGTGAGGAGGACGTACGACACTCCACCTCTTTCCAGTTCCTTCATTAAGTGAGTTTTGTTTTTTTACCTTCCCCGAGAGTCACTTCATCACTTATTCACGCGACCAATAAGCACCCATGAAAAAAATGACATTTGGAAAGGTCACGAGTGGAGGCTGGAAAAGCTGACGGGGCGAAAATCGCCCATCCTTCCATTACCGAGGCGTTCCCACGGTAACAAATGGGAGCTGACCACCACCACCACCGTGGGGCTTCCTTACAAGACCCGAGGCCTGACAGCTGACCGCTAATGCAGTGTGGCCTCATAAATAACCGTAACGCAGTGCGGCAAACAAGTGAGGCGCAGTGTGATCTGGGAACTATTACGGCCTCCGTGTGTGTGTGTTTGTGTGTGTGTGTTATGATACGCACATACACAGCGAGAGTCGCCACTTTCTCCTTCATGTCGATATGAAACAACGCGGCCGCATTCTTGAACATTTTCTCACTTCAGCATTTAAAGAAAAATATCGATTTTCGCCGGTGCTTCTGGAATCACAATGACGTTGCCATCGTAGGAAAAAAATCTCTCTTGTTTTTTTAACCTTGTCGGAATTAAGCGCAACTTTAAAAGCTATCGATTTCCGGAACAATCTGCTCAACGCAGGCGGCCGCGAGTTCAGACGAATCTTAAGAAAACATCTGAAATGTTAGCCGACCACGCCGACGGCCTTTCATAAAAACGACGCCGGCGCTAGCGTTTCTCACGGTTCCTACGTTATCGACAAGCCAGAGGCTGAGCCGGGAGCAGAATAAAACAAACAAAAAACAAACCAGCCAACCAAATAAGAAAAAAAAAGTAAGCGCGGAGAGATACAAAGCGAGGGGAGAAAAGATTTCAAATGGTCTCACTTATAGAGAAAATCGCTGGCAACTAGTAATTTAATGCCACTCCGCCGCCGCGAGACTCCAATCTTCCCAGAAACAAATTTTCTCTAAACATTTTCAATTGAGGCACAGCAGAGAAAAGATCAAAAAGAAAATAAACACGAGTGTAGGGACGGGGAAAGAAAGGGAGAATGAGGAAGAGAAGGAATGAGGAAGAGAAGGAATGAGAGAGAAATGGGGGAGAAAAGGGAGAGAGAGAGAGAGAGAGAGAGAGAGAGAGAAAGACGGCCTAAAGTGGGAGAGGGAGAAAGAGAGGGAGAGGGTGTGAGTGGAAGACAGAAAGAGAGAGAAAACGTGGAGGAGAGGAAGAGACGTAGAGGGGGAGAGCAATGGAAAACGAGAGGAGAAAGAGAAAGGGGAGAGTGACAGAGAGAGTGAAAAACAGAGAGAGTGGGGTGAGAAAAAAAAAGAAAGAGTGGTGAGGGGGAAAGAAAGAAAGAGTGGTGAGGGGAAGAAAGAAAGAAAGAGTGGTGAGGGGGAAAGAAAGAAAGAAAGAAAGAGTGGTGAGGGTGAAAGAAAGAAAGAAATGTAGGGGGTGACAGAGACAGAAAGAAAGAAAAGCGGTAGAAAGGAGGTAGAGAAGAGTGAAGAGAGGAAAGTAGAGGGACAAGAAAAGGAGAGAGAATGAGTGAAAGAAAGAAAGAAGGGGTGAGAGATAGAGAGAGGGAGATAGAGGCAGAATGGGGGAAGAGAAAAGGAGAGGAGGAAGGGATTGAGACAAAAAGGAAGGAAGAAAGAGAGAGAGAGACACACTCACTACACTAACACACACACACACACACACACACACACTGCTACTTACTTAACGCAGGGTCAAATGAGTTCTTATTGCCAAGAGGAAAAACGCACAGACAGCAGAGACACGACGATGACTGAGGAACACTCATCAGATCACACACACACACACACACACACCCCTCTTGCGGTGCGTTACGATGTGAGTTCCGTATACGTGTGAAGTGTCATCCGCTGAAGGAGACGTTGCATTAAAGAGGGAAATGTAGGGAATGAAGCCGTCACTGCTAACGAGAGCGGTGTGTGAGATAAGATTAGGCCTTTTTGTTTTCCATAATCACACACACACACACACACACTTGGTATTCCTGGCGGCGGGTGAGTTGTGCGTTGCCCCCGAGTCTGGCCACGTAATTGAATAATTCCAGCGTGACATTTAGATGGAACTATTAGCAGCTTTTTTATCATTACGGCGTGACATTTAAATAATGTTTTCTAAATGATCCACACATTATCTGCTGCTGTTAATTCTAATGGAGCGCTCGTCCACCCTTTATCACCGCAGATAGATAACATGATTACAGAGGGAGAGAGGGATGGAGGGAGGAGGAGAGGAGAGGAGAGCAGAGTTGAGAGAGAACAGAGGAGCGGAGAGGAGGATGGGAGATGAAAGTAAAGGAGAGGAGGAGGAGGAAAGAGAAGAGACGGGGGGGTGAGAATTGGGAGATAACAAGAAGGAAGGAGGGAGAGAGAAAGAGTGATAGAGTAGAGTTGGATGTCCACTTTTACGTGGTCTTGGTCTTGTCACAGTCTCGACGGTCTTTGGTCTTGGTCTTGTCTTGGTCTCGGATCCCTCGGTCTTGTCTTGGTCTTGCTGTCTCAGATCAACATAGTGGTCGGGAGATTTGTAGCCGACAGTATCCATGACACACAACGTAACGTTCGTGATAATGTGACAGCGCTAGTTAAACGTTAGATCCAGCATCACAGTGAGCAGTAAGCCTAGTCCGTCAGTTACAGTAGTGTCAGCAGTAGTAGGCTAGTCAGTAAGTTACAGAAATAATGTCAGCGAATTCTTCAGTCATAAAGTTTGCGTTCATAGAACACAAAGAGTTTTTTTGCAGCACAGGTTCAAAAAAGAAGCGTTCGGCAAATTGCAGATTTTGCAAAGTCTCCTTGACCGAGACAACACACCTCACCCCCCACATTTTGCACTGGGAGCATTTTTTGATAGGGCACATTAGTCCATCGAATTATGCTACCCTTGATATTTTAATTAAAGCTAATACAATAGGGTATCAAACCATAAGTATTGATATAATATCATGAGATTTTGTGCTGGGAGCATCATGTGATAAGGGACACTAATTAAAATTTTTTCATAAATTTGATAAATAGCATGAAACCTTGCTCCACATATTTTTCTTTTTAATTAAAAGAATGATGATACAAATATTATATTTCTGTGAAACATATACTGTTATGGGAAATACACCATTTAAAAAGGAAACCGTAAGGTAGCATTTTTCGCTGTGGTAGAGTAAATCGATAGACTCTGCTATTGATTTGTGCTACGGTAGCATTTTTCGACAAGGCAGCATAAATCGACAGAACACCAGGACTACCTCAACCTTCACCAGGCACCTGGAGCGTAAACACCCTGAAAGGTAAGCTAGCCAGTAGCCATCTACCCATCTCAGATGACCAGATCATGTATATGTATTATTGTTATTTATCATGTGTTCTTCTCACACGCGCGGTATAAATTATTTAGGGACAGATTTTTTTTTTTCCAAGCTTCTCTGCAGACAATTTTTCTGGTGAAGAGTGTGGCTGTCGGCAAGACGTCTGAATCTTTTAAGCACTTGACCTTATTCTTATTAATGCACAATTTGATGTGCAGTTTGTATTGGTATGTAGTATTTGATTCATGTGACGTGTGCGCATGTCTTTATATTGTTTGATTACAGTATTTTACTTAAAATGCTGTTGTTTGACTAAATAAATGTGACCATTGACTTTTAAATAACATCTGCATATCACGTTGTGTTGACTAACAGGCCTAATCCATTTCAGGGAAGTTGACATCATACGGTGTAATTTGGCTAGTACTACTACAATGGGACACGATGCAATTTCAAGTTTATAATTGTGTATCTTCAATTTGATGTTACAATTTCGTCTACAAATGAAGTATAATTGAAATCAGTTACATATTTCCCATTCTTTAGACAGTTGTTGGAGGTGTTAGCTGTTTTGTCAGATGACTTTGGGACCAGTCAGCACCCGTCATGTCGGTCCTCAACAGCGCACAAAAGTTAAAGGAGTCTTTTTTTTGGTCTCGGTCTTGGTCTCGTCTCGACTTTGTCTTGGTCTTGACTCGGACTGTCTTGGTCTTGTCTTGGTCTTGATACCCTCTGGTCTTGGTAGTGTCTTGGTCTTGGTTTAGGCGGTCTTGACTACAAGTCTATGATAGAGTAAGAAAAGGGGTGGGAAGAGAGAGTGTGTGCATGTTTAGTGTGTGTGTGTGTGTGTGTTTGTGTGTGTGTGTGTGTGTGTGTGTTACGGCTCTGAGCCAAGGGGGAGAGCACAGAGACATTAGTCCTGGATGAAAGGGGAGAAATTGAGCATGTCTACTGCAGACCACACTCCAGCGGACAGCGATGACCACCAAGATATACGTGTGTGTGTGTGTGTGTGTGTAAGTGACAGAGACGTAGCTCTTGGCTGCAGCCTGCCTGATTGCTGTGCTGTGTCTCTATCAGATCTGCCTGTGAGCTGCTCTCAAACGCTCTCCATCACCACCATCTCTCTCCATCACCTCCACCTCTCTCTCCCTCTCTTCCTTCTCTCTCTCTCTCTCCATCACCTGCACCTCTCTCTCTCTTTCTCTCTCCATCCCCTCCACCTCTTTCTCTCTCCATCACCACCATCTCTCTCTCTCTCTCTCTCTCTCTCTCTCCATCCCCTCCACCTCTCTCTCTCTCCATCACCTCCATCTCTCTCTATCTCTTCCTTCTCCCTCTTTCTCTCTCTCTCCCTCTCTCCATCACCTCCACCTCTCTCTCGCTCTCTCTTCCCTCTCGCTCTCTCTCTTTCTCTCTTTCTAACTCTCTTACACACACACAAACACACACACACACACACACAAGGAAAAGAGAGAGTAAGAGAGTGTGTGTTTTTAGGCATTTGTGAGGACCCTAAAAGATGAGCTTTTTTTAGAGGACATTTTGCGAGGACATTTTAGTGAGGACTGGTGAGACAAAATAAATAAATAAATAATTTTAAATCAAACTAACAGTTTCTGTTGGAAAGTAAAAGCGGGGACACAGTCTGTATTTGGTTGCTGAGATGCAGCTCAAGTATTTTTTGCATCTCGTCGTTATGGGAGTGAGAAGAAGGAGCTCACAAAAACAGCAAAATGTGACTCTGTGTGTGTGTGTGTGTGTGTGTGAGATTAATGGAAGCCTGCTGGTGGCAGAGAGCAGGTCATATAGCAAACACAAAGTGGTGATCTCAGGGCTGCCAGCCACATTTATTAACAGGCCAAAGTAGCCGAGTAATGAGCGAGACACAGAGAGAAAGCAGCGCACACACACACACACGCACACACACACACACACACACACACACCGTAATGACTGACAGGTCTGGTTGGCCTTTGCTGCCTTGGAGGTTGCTGTTTAATCAGGCAGGTTTGGTTAAAATCTTCCATTTCGGGCGGCTATTGATCTGCTCTCCGTGTGACACTGAGATGAGCTCCAGCAGCATCACACATCTCTCTCTCTCTTTCTCATTGCGCTAACAACAAGCCGCCTTCTCATCACTCAGACCCACACCTCCACACACACACACACACTCCTCTCTTTCCACAGCTATAGTAGAGATCAGGCGTTACTCAGCTCCTCAATCCCATTTCTCACTAAATGAATCTCTTCAGACTAATTTCTCACACCAGACTCGCGTGTTGTATCGTGTTGGAAGAGATTTGTATCACGTTGACTTGACAGAACGGCAGTTTTAGGACAACAGAGCAAATACACAACTATCTGGGGCAGTTGGTGGCGTAACAGTAGGGCGTTTGTCCAGTGATCAGAAGGTCGCAGGTTCGAATCCAGGGCTGGTAAAGTTACCACTGAGGTACTCATGAGCAAGGTACCGTCCCCAAGCACTGCTCCCCGGGCGGTTGTTAGTTGCCCAGTGCTCCTTCACGGATGGGTCAAATGCAGAGGTCACATTTGGTTTTGGTGCAGTGTGTGCTGCGCTGTGGTGTGTTCACAATGACAAATAATCACTCACTTTCACTTAAATTACGTTGGACGTAGCAGGCTAGATTTACACTCGCTACAATCGCTACACACAAAAAAGTTTGACCCGTCCGTGAAGTAGCAGTGGACAGCGTTTGGGGACGGTACAGAACACGTTTCATTACATCATAAAGATCTGCTCATGCAGTTTTTAAACCGTGAGACTGTGGAGGTTTCCGTTAACATTCACTGGAAAACCCCCCAAACAGAAGTGGATTGTCTGAACGGAGGAACCTTAATCAGAACTCCTTTTTACAAGGAGACTTAAAGAAAAAAAAATCAATTCCTCGTTAAGCGGCAATCTCGTTCCCCTCCCGAGCTACATGGCCCCGCCGTGTCGGGCAAAACTATTCAGCCGCCGAGAAGTCAGGCATGCTAACCCGGTCCCAATTCCCGATCGTCTAAACCTGACGCAAAACCAGGCGCGGACCTCGACACCGCGCGGGAGCAGCTAACGCGCCTCGGCCCCGATCGATCGCCTGCCGTCTCGCTGATTGAGGTCACAGGGGGGCTCCGGAGACGATGCCAACTCCGTCTGGAGACACACCGCGACCTCCACCTCCGATCTCCGGCCTTCGAGAGCGTCGAAACTCGGCGACTTGACGGAGCGGATCGAAGCCGACGGCCCGTCGAGCGTCTTCGGGACGCGGGCCGGCACTCCAGAAACGCTCCTCTTTAAACCCGTTTATATCGAGCGGCCACGGAGCGAATCTCATTAACCGAAATGAGATTTGGTTTGCTTATTTTCGAGCGCAAAGCAGCCCGGCCTAGATGCGGCAAACTGACACGTCCGTTAAAGTCGGGCTCCGAGACAAAGCAGTCCTCGCAAACTCTCCCATTTATCTGCCAGGCGCGGTGCCATATTAGCCGTTTTATTGGCTGTTTAACCGGACGATGTTTGATAGCGGTGGAACAGCGGAATCGCAGCACGATATTTTGTGACTCAGATTATGTCCGTCTCTGTAAAGTTTGAGAATATTTGTCATAGTGAACGCACCAAAGTGCACCACAACCTCTCAATTCACCCTATTTGTGAAGAAGCAGTGGGAAGCCGGAATGAGAAGCAGATTTTTGGGATGGTACCTCAATCAAGAGTACTGAAAGGCACAGTACCTTTGTAATCGGTACATTAAAGTGAAATGTGACCCTCCACGGCAAAACCAGTCGCTGGTTGCAACTGAGGTTTCTGAGAAAAACGAGCGTTTATGTTGCGTGGGGTAAAATTTTGGATTTTTTGTTTTTAGTGTTTTAGGAATTCAATTCCAGCAGAATGTTAAAAGTTTCTGTTTTGACCGCTCTACTTCAATATTTACGCTAAATCCACTGGTTGACTAGCGTGAAGATATTTCTCCGGAATCCATCTTCGTCTCCCGAGTTCAGTTAACCTAACGCAGGTAGGCTATCCGTGTGGCTGTGAATGCAGCGTAGGCTACCGTAAATGCAAACGTAGCCGCGACCGCACCAAGCGTCTGTGAGTGCTACGGCGATAGTCAACTTCAAAGGCAGATTTCTCCGTTTCTCACTTGGCGTGACAGGAGAAACCCGACTCCTTTGAATGTTGATATCTCAGTCATATGTCGTCCCATTCATTCCATATAGGTATCGTTTTGAAGCTTGATTTATGCCCTTTCATGAAAACATAACTCAATTTTGAAAATTTGCGACAAGCGACTGGTTTTGCCGTGGAGGGTCACAAATTAAGTGATTATTTGTCATTGTGAACACAGCACACAGTGCAGTGGGCAGCTTTCTGTGCCAGTGCCATGGGAGCAGTGCTTGGTGATGGTACCTTGCTCATGACAACCTCAGTGGTACCTTTATCAGTAATCCGCCATTGTTGTCACTGTTGTTACTGGTTGTTACATGCGAGGTTCTTCCTTCTTCTTCTAGTCACATGATACTGTGACATCATCGTTTTCAAAAAGTGGCGTCTATACCACAATTTTGTGTTAGCAAACGGCATAAACTTTGTCATTGTAAGAGCTGCACAAAGCCTCCACATTTTCCTGACAAACAATCCTATAAACCAGGTTATGTCAGATAAAAACAGAAGCAGCTGCGGTAAGCGCTCGACCAAAAAAGCAAAGCGGCGAGGCGGCTAATTAGCAGTAAATCATGAGATAAGCTACATACATGTGAGCTAAATTTAACGACTAGACCATCAATTAACACAAATACGACACTATTACTGACCACTCATTAAGACGGTTCTGTGACACAGGAATATTACCTACGTTTAAAAACACGTTCATCGGTTTTGCTGCCAGTTTGAATAAACTATGCTTCGTTAGATGAAAGAGGCCTTTGTCTCACATTACACAGTTTATTTCATTTTACAAGTGATCAGGGACATCGTGGCCAGATTTATGTGCCTGTGCAATCTGACACGAGAGGAAGAAAATATGAGGAAGATGAGGAAGCGTTTCTCTGTGTTTTTATGCAAATTGAATCAAGACTTGAATTATCTGGAACCACACGTACTCTCAACTGGATGGAATTGGTTTTCAAGCATAAAAAACATTATTTCATAACCTGCAATATAAGATATTACCTCTATTTTACATTAACTATGGACAATAATGCACTTTCACACCTAATAAATGCATCTGGGCATCCACAGAGGAGAAGAGAGGAGAGGAGAGGAGAAGAGAAGAGAAGAGAGGAGAAGAGAGCAGAGGAGAGAAGAGAAGAGAAGAGAAGAGAAGAGAAGAGAAGAGAGGAGACGAGAAGAGAGCAGAGGAGAGGAGAAGAGAAGAGAAGGGAGGAGAAGAGAGCAGAGGAGAGGAGAAGAGTAGAGAAGAGAAGAAAGGAGCACAGAGGAGAGGAGCAGAGTGGAGAGGAGAGGAGAAGAGAGGGAAAGGAGCAGAGAGGAGAAGAGGGGAGAAGAGAAGAGAGGAGCAGAGAGGAGAGGAGAAGAGAGGAGAGGAGCAGAGAGGAGAGGAGAGAAGAAGAAAAGAGAGGAGCAGAGAGGAGAGGAGAGAAGAAGAGAAGAGAGGAGAAGAGAAGAGCAGAGAGGAGAGGAGAGAAGAAGAGAGGAGAGGAGAGCACATGAGAAGAGAAGAGAAGAGAAGAGAGAGAGCAGAGAGGAGAGGAGAGGAGAGGAGAAGAGAAGAGAAGAGAAGAGAAGAGAAGAGAAGAGAGGAGAAGTGGAGTGGAGAGGAGACAGTGAGAGATAAAGCCAGAAGAAGGAGTCAGCTTTTGCTTACATGCTTCTTCTCAAAAACATGTTGCTGTTCCACGAGACGTTCTTCTAAACCACCGGGACTCAAACCGATGACGTGACTCCGCTGAACACAGGAGCATCTCATGTCTGTTTAGCAAACCTGGAACCCGTATCTAGAAAAGTGGCTCGGAAGTGAAATGTCGTTCGTAAAGCTGCCTCCAAAACAAGACATGTGGTCCTCCGTCAGGAAGCGGATGGCGCTGGAAAACGCAGCAGCCCAGAGAGTGATGGATTAGGAGAAAGATGACATTCGGACAGCCTGCTATGTCGAGCGGTGTTTTTTCTCCTCCCACATCAAACTCCAAAAAAGCGTCTGGAAGCATCCGGGAGCGAATTCATCATCATTAGCGCCAGGCTCGTCGCTTCCCCGCCGGCCCACGTTCCAGATGATGAAGAATTAGGCCTGAATAAAGAAGTGAAGGCTATTGTTAATGCTGCTTGTTCTGCCATACTGACTAATTGCATTTTTGTGGTGTTTTGGTGGCTGAGGCGGGGCTGGGGGGGAGGCGGGGTAAACGCGTGGTTGAGCAATAATTAATAATGACCCATCCGTGTGACCGACTGGACGTATTTTTAGCTGCCATGTTTCTTTTCGGCATTTGTTGAGGGTAATGACTTACTTTGCATTGCGCCGGTGTGGTCTTGTGACGGTGCGGTGAGTTCACGTGGCCAACGACGGCTGAATGCTAATGTAAATCCTCATCATGGGAATGCATCAAAAAATCAACTGTATACACACATATTATACATAGTAAAATACATACTGGAGGCAGTGAGCGTAACTGTTGGGGAGCTGGCCCTGACTTGAAGGTCACTGGTCTAAGTCCTGGACCGTAAAGGTACCACATCGGGTACTTGTTAGTAAAGTTTGCATTTACAGCATCACGTTCCCCGGTGCTGCCAAAAAGCTGCCACCTGCCGATCTACATAAATGACCAAATGCAGAGGTGAATGTTGTAGCACTGTGTGCTGTGCTGTAAGCTTATACGACAAAAAGAGAAGAGGAGGAAAAAGGAGAAAAGGTAGAAGAGAAGAAAGGAGAGGAGAAGAGAAGAGAAGAGGAGGAGAGGAAGAGAAAGAGAGGAGAAGAGAAGAAAGGAGAAGAGAAGAGAAGAGAAGAGAAGAGAAGAGAGGGAGAAGAGAAGAGAAAAGAAGAGAAGAAAGGAGAAGAGAAGAAAGGAGAAGAGAAGAGAAAAGAAGAGAAGAAAGGAGAAGAGAAGAGAGGAGAAGATGAGAGAAGAGGAACAGAAGAAAAGGAGAAGAGAAGAAGAGAAGAGAAGAGGAGAAAGAGAAGATGAGAGAAGAAGAAAAAGAGAAGAGAAGAGAACAGGAGGAGAAGAGAAGAGAGAAAAAGAGAAGAGAGAGAAAAGAGACAGAAGAGAAGGTGAGAGAGATGAGAGGAAGGGGGAAAGAGAAGAGAAGAGGAGAAGAGGAGAAAAAGAAGAGAGACGATGAGAGAAGAGAAGAGGAGGAGAGAAGAGAAGAAGAGAGAAGAAGATAGAAGAGAAGAGAAGATGAAAGAAGATGAGAGAAGAGAACAGAAGAAAGGAGAAGAGGAGAGGAGAGGAGAGAAGAGAAGAGAGGAGAAGAGAGGAGAAGAGAAGAAAGGAGAAGAGAAGAGAGGAGAAGATGAGAGAAGAGAACAGAAGAAAGGAGAAGAGAAGAGAAGAGAAGAGGAGAAAGAGAAGATGAGAGAAGAAGAAAAAAGAGAAGAGAGGAGAAGAGAAGAGAACAGGAGAGAAGAGAGGAGAAGAGAAGAGAACAGGAGAGAAGAGAGGAGAAGATGAAAGAAGAGAAGAGAAGAGAGAAAAAGAGAAGAGGAGAGAAAAGAGGACAGAAGAGAAGAGAAGATGAGAGAAGAGGGGAAAGAGAAGAGAAGAGGAGAAGAGGAGAAAAAGAAGAGAGACGATGAGAGAAGAGAAGAGGAGGAGAGAAGAGAAGAAGAGAGAAGAAGATAGAAGAGAAGAGAAGATGAAAGAAGATGAGAGAAGAGAAGAGAACAGAAGAGAGGAGAAGAGAAGACAACAGAAGAAAGGAGGAAAGAAAGGAGTGATGCTGTTAAGTGAAGGTGTTTGTGGTTTGTCCTTCAGCAGCCTTCTCTCCACCTTCAGTGTCGCAGGAGAAACAGGGTTTTTTTCTTCCTCCTTTCAGCAGATAACCTTCCCCTGCTTCAGCAGCACAATCTCCCCCTCTTTCTCCCGCTGACAAAAGCGCACACAACTGGAGTCTAATTCACAACAGTTAGAAGTGAGAAGCCTTCACTGGGCAAAATGCAGGACAAAGAGCAGACCCTCGATGTGACGTGTGTGTGTGTGTGTGTGAGTGTTATCTGACCACAAGGCCTGCTGGGACCATCGCTATTCACACCTCAAGGCAACAATATAACATTATCGTCCAGCGCAACATCACCAGAGAAATCATCAGAGAGAGAGAGAGAGTCGTTGAGAAAAGGAAATGGAGAGGGAGAAAGAGAAGGAAAGAGAAGGAAGAGATAGAGGGAGGAAGAGAGGGAGGGAGAAGAAGAGAGAGAGAGTCTTAACTCTTTCATAGTGTATCATATCTTCATCATAGCGTAGTTATTGAAAACCTGTACGATGCTACTGAAGAAATCGATCCACCGCTAGCCATCGGCGCTCTGCTCATCGTGATGCTCTAAGCATCGGCCCCACGCTAAGCCCCCAACAACGCTGGCCCTCATTCCCCACAAAGAGCTTTCTTCTGGGAATAGGCAAACGGACGCGAGCACGTGAGAAGAATACGGCGGACGGAGAGAATAAAGAGCCAGCGACTTCTCTAAACTCCGCCTAACCAGGAAAAAAGAGGCAAACCTTGAGGATGAAACGGCCTTTGTGCGGCGGCCGAGACAATAACGCAGGCCGGAGATAAGCCCGAATGCAGAGCAACACAATTTACTTTCAAGAGCACCGACCCTTTCTCTCCTTACATTTGTATTTCTCCACGATCGCCCCTCTATTACGGCCCGCGCACCGAGATAACAAAGGGAGAGGGACGGAGAGAACGAGAGAAGAAAGGCAGCTCTGGGAGAGAAAGGACAAACAACGGTAAATGCCGTTTGCTGAAGATAAACCGCGCCCTCATTAACCTTTAAACTACACGTCAAGCGTTTTCATGTGTTAACGTGTTAATGAAATTTTTACTGATCGGTTGTAGAACCTTCAAATATTTTATATGCTCTACAACAGACTTCCATGAGCTCACCTGTTACTTTTTAGTTACTTCTTAAATAAAAAAGGGGAAAACGTTCTTTTTCATTTTTATTGTAAAATGCCAAAGTACAACGATCAGCTACTATATACTGTTAAAATGCAGATTAGGACGGGTGTAAATTGGAACACAGCCATAAAAGACAGAAGACATGGCTAGAGGAGAGAAGAGGACGAGGACGGAAGAGATGAAAAGAAAAGACAAAAGAAGTGAAGAAGAGACGAGAGGAGAAGAAAACAGAAGAGAAGGGGAGATATGGGAAGAGAAGAGAGGTGATGAAGAGATGGGAGGGAGAAACAGAGGTGAAGGGAAGACGTGGCAATAGAAGAGAAGTGATCAAGATAAAAGAGAATGAAAGAAAACAAAAAAACAGAAGAAATGGATAGTAAAGAAGAGATGAGAGGAGAAGAGAAGAAAACAAGAGAAGGAAAGACATGGCAAGAGAAGAGAAGTGATAAAGAGATGAGTGCAGAATAGAGGCAAACAGAAGATATATGAAGAGAAGAGGAGTGAAGAGAAGGAGAAGAGAAGGAACGTGATATCAAGAGAAGTGAAGAAGAGATGGAAGGAGAAGAGAAGAAAAGAGGAAAAAGGGAAGACACGGCAAGAGAAGAGAAGTGAAAAAGATGAGTCAAAAAACAACATGAGAGGAGAACAGAAGAAAAAAGAAAAGGTAGAATGAAGAACTGAAGAAGAGATGAGAGGAGAGGAGAAGAAAACAAGAGAAGGGAAGACATGGCAAGAGAAGAGAAGTGATGAAGAGATGAGTGCAGAATAGAGGCAAACAGAAGATATATGAAGAGAAGAGGAGTGAAGAGAAGGAGAAGAGCAGGAACGTGATATCAAGAGAAGTGAAGAAGTGATGGGAGGAGAAGAGAAGAAAAGAGGAAAAAGGGGAAGACACGGCAAGAGAAGGGAAGTGAAAAAGAGATGAGTCAAAAAACGACATGAGAGGAGAACAGAAGAAAAAAGAAGATAAGATAGAATGAAGAACTGAAGAAGAGATGAGAGGAGAGGAGAAGAAAACAAGAGAAGAAAAGAAGATAAGATCGAAGGAAAGAAAGCAAAAGAGAATAGAGGAAACGGATAGAGAAGTGAAGAAGATCTGAGAGGAGAGGAGATGAAAAGAGAGAAGAAGGGAAGAAATGGAAGAAGGGAAGTAAACAAAAGAAAAACAGAAGAAATTGGTAGAGAAGAGAAGTAAAGGAGAGATGACAGGAGAAGAGAAGAAAACAAGAGAAGGGAAGGTTTTATGCGTAATTTGCATGATTTTTTTTGACAAAACGCTAGATTTGGTGTGAAGATGGTTGAGAGGCGGAACTGCAGTCAAGGGGAAAGTGGAAGTGCAGGACCGCTTTGAGCGAGACTCCTGATGAGGAGGTCCGAACATCCATCACAGTGAGAGTCGGGGGGCGAGACCGAGTTTTAACTTCCCCATAATAAAGAGATAAATACCCGAGAAATACGCTCACCAAAATATCATTTACAACCACAGCATATAGAATCATATTCACACCCACCTGATGCATACACCTTAATGCACATAAACAGGGACACACACACACACACATTTAACCACACACACTGTCTTTCTCTATAGCAGCCCCCACACACACACACACACGCCCCTAAGGGTCTGGCGCGAAGGCCAAGCGAGTAGCGCCATCTATCCCCATCAGATCTGCTCAAATGAGAAACAGTGAGACCTTCAGCAGGAGGTCAGAACGCTGATTACAACCCAAAAGCAGCTTCCAACTGCCCCTCCAACACACACACACACACACACACACTCTTCACCACCTCCTCCAGCGCTGGCTGCAGACAATCTGATTACTACACCCAGGAACTGGCCTGCGCTCTCTAACAGGCACAAGACAAACACATTTCCACCTTCTCAGCATCTCTCCGGGTCGGTCTACTGCCCTGAGAAGTTGGAGTGTTAAAGCTCAGCATCCACTATTCAGCAGGCAGGTGTAACGATACATCGGTTTAATGATACATCGGTTTAATAAATTAATAAATGTAATTTAATATCACTGTTTGCAAATAACTTTAACTTTGGTTAAAGTCAAGGACAAAATATATTTGTATTGTATTAAATCGTGTTAATTGTTTTAAATCAAATCGATCGCAGGTTTCTGATCTGACTCGCATCGTTGCAGACTTTGTGAAATTGCTAGACGTCGATATCATATGGTATCGTGATGACACTTGTCATTTGTACCTCTAATATCCAACACATATTTTTAAGCCCCGATGCAGCAGCGATTCCACCCGACCAAACTCAAGCTTCCTCACGCCAGGTTTAGTCTCTGTTCGGTTCACTTCCGGAACAGAAAACCTTTCGGTTCACAAGCGATTTAACTGGAGCTCGCTCGCTCGCTTACACACAATTCACTGGTCAAATGCAGCACAATGTGCAGGGGAAAAAAACTCAGCTACGCTGTAAAAAATTATTAGATCAGTTAAACGTGACCGAATTATTTCAATTTGAAACATGTCATTTCAACTACCTTCTGAGTTTTAAATGTAAAAAATTTTAAGATGTCAGATTCACTTAAAACTTAAAGGGACAGTTTCCCAAATGAGGGTTAAGCTAATGTCTAGACTAGCTCTGAGACTCACTGGTGAAACTCCACTGGCACTGCAACTTAGTCCAAGACTAGGCTTAATCCGTGTTCAAAAAACCAGCCCTGAGTTTCCTGTTTCATTTCAGTTCCACTTCACATCCTTCTACAGCTTCAATAACACACCCCACAAACACTGCAGGACCCAACACACACCCAAGTCGGAAGTGTAACCTCACAACTCAACCAACCAACACAATTCACGATTCAAGCGTCTACAGCTGCTGACCTGCGCATTTGGTGCGGGCTCTGAGTGGGGGCCCGGGGGCCCCAGTGCCTCCCTCCAGGGGCCGGGTGAGCAGCACGCTGATCTCGTATTCGGTGTCGGGCTCCAGGTGTCCGATCTTGTGCGAGGTCTTGTCCACGGGCTGCAGGTCGTACATGGTGCCGGAGACGGTGCGGTACTCCACCTCGCGGTTGATGATGGGGCCGTCGCCGTTGATGGAGTTGGCGTTGAGCTGGATCCACAGGTAGGTGGCGCCCACCGCTGTCAGCTGGGGAGGGGCGATGGGCACCGGCGGCTCTGGGGAGGGCACGTTTGGGGAGAAGGAAAAGTTCTGGTGTGAGATTTAATAATTCGAGGAAAACTAATTCTTGAATTTTATGTTCACAGCCTTTAGTAGACACTCATAACCAGCTCTGGTCCTGTGATCAGAAGGTTGCTGGACCGGTAAAAGTACCACAGAGGTGCTCATGAGCAAGGTACCGTCTCCAAGCACCCTGGGCTCCCTGGGCGCTGCCAAAAGCTGGCCACTGCTCCTTCATGGATGGATCAAATGCAGAGGTTACATTTCATTGTGGTGCACTGTGTGCTGTGCTGTGTTCATAATGACCATCAATTAACCATAAATAAAAAATAAATTAGGTGAAAAGTCAAGGATATCCAACAATGAAGTCAACAACGGCAAATCTTTTTAACCTGAAAAAGCAGTTTGTGCAATACCCAAGAAACGCACCACAAATAAAAATCTGTTTTTAGTTCAGGGCCAGGTGTCCAGGTCTGGCATCAGTTCAGATGTTCTGGTCCAAAAAGAAAACCCTATCAGCAAGGCACACTAAAGGGCAGCTAAAATCAGGACAGATTGGGAAAGTTGGCATTCGATAATAAAACTCTCATCCACGGCTGGTGTTATTGATGAGATGCTCTGGAACGTGAGACGGTGTTATAAGAGCTACAACAATAAGGCAAAAAAAATCATAAAAATCTTGGCTCGGCAGTCATCTTTTACCGATCGCGGTAAGACAAGGTCAGAGAAACGCTCCCCCGCCGTGTTGTTTATTAGCGTAGCGGGATGGGAGGGCGGGGGAGGTTGGGGCTTAAGTGCGGTGGACGAGCGTAGCGGCGCGTGCGGCTTGCGGCAGCGTTATGGAGCCTAGCAGAGCCGCTCCACTTAGCAAGAAAATATGAGCTGTGGAATTGCTGCAGGTTTATTGACAGCCTCAAAGGGCTACTCTCAATCAATAAGACATCTGCCTGTGTGCAGTGGTGTTTGGCTGCTTCGAGAGTGACTGAGGGTGTGTGTGTGTGTGTGTGTGTGTGTGCGTGTGTGTGTGTGTGTGTGTGTGCGTGTGTGTGTGTGTGTGTGTGTGTGTGCGTGTGTGTTCGTTATTGGGCTGTGTGGGGCTAGATGGCCCCGTGGATGATGCTCTCCAGTTATGAAACCACCTTAAGCTCAGAGTTAGGTGTAGGGTTGGATTTATAGGGCCAATTTCCCGGTCGAGGATTAAGCCTAGTCCTAGATTAGTTTTGAGTTTTAATGGTAAATCTCCATTGGTACTAAAACTTAGTCCAAGACTAGGCTTAATCCACAAACAAGAAAGCAAGAAATCTCTAATTAGGACTACAAATATGAAATGACCAATTATGAATATGGACAGTGATCTATGGTTAAGTTTAGGGCTGATTAGATTACGGTTAAGTTTAGAATTAAACTGTAACTTGGTTTAGGATTAAGATTAGACAACAGTTAGATTAAGATTTAGAATTATGGTAAGATTATGGTCAGGTTTATGTTTAAACCAGTTTATATTAGAGTTAAGGTTAGAATATAGTTCGATTTAGGTTTCAGGTTAAGATAGGACTGTGGTTAGGTTTAGGATTAAACTACAGTTTGGTTTAGGCTAAGAGTTCGATTAAAGTTAAATGTTAGTGTTAGAGTTAACTGGGTGAGTGTTAGAGTTACATTACTGTTCAAGGTCAGACTATGGTTAGTTTTAGTGTTAGTCTTAGACTATAACTGGGTTTAGGTTCAGAATTAGTCTACAGTTAAATTTAGGGCCAAAGTCAGGAAGAGCTTTTGATTATGGTTGGGTTTAGGGTCAAGTTTAGACTATGTTTAGGATTAGATTACAGTTAGGCTCAGAAATAGTCTGATTAAGGTTGTGTTAGGATTAGGTTTGATGTTAAGGTTGTATTATTTTTAGGTTTAGGATTAATTAATGGTTAGTTTTAGCATTAAGATTAGACTACAGTTAGATTTAGGTTTAGAGATAAGGGAAAGATGATGGGTAGATTTAGTGTTAACCTTCAGTTGGATTTAGGTGTAGAGTTAGGATAAGAGTATGGTTAGATTTAGCATTAAACTTTGGTTTAGGTTTAATTTTAGATTGTGTTTGGGTTTAGATTGTGTTGAGGTTAGGCTTCAGTTAGGTTTAGAATTAGACTAGGTAGAGGTTGAGCGGGTCGAGATTAGGGAGGGGACTAGGGTAGGGTCTGTTTTGAGGATTAGTTTGTGGTGAGGTTTTGGGTTAAGATTAGAATAGAGTTGCGTTTAATGTCAGGATTATGGTTAGAAATTATGGTCAAGTTAGGGTCTATAGTTAGGAATATAATGAAAATGAGTGAAATCCAATCCACTCTGTGTGTGTGTGCGTGTGTGTGTGTGCGCGTGTGTGTGTGTGTGTGTGTGTGTAACGAGCAGTGAGGAAGAGAGATGAGGCAAGCAGGTCTGTCCGTTTTGAGAGAGTTTATATGCATGGCTACAGCTGGGATATTACCATTGATTAACGCATCAAATCTTTCTGCCCCCAGGTGGCGCTGTGCTCAGCATGTGGGGCGGGTAGCGTGGTTTGGGGAGGGTCTGCTCTACGCCCTGCGGGCACAAACGGGTGATAGATGCCCACCAAGCGCCTGCTACACTACAGCCAATATGATAATAAACTGTAATTCATATTTATTACAGAATCCATCAAAGTGCACGGATCGATCAGGGAAGAGATACTGACACCAAGTAATGAATAAATAAACCTTGTGGGCTCTGTGTGTGTGTGTGTGTGAGGGTGTGTGTGTGTGTGAGGGTGTGTGCACATAAGGCTACTATAATTGGACTATAAAACAAAACAAGCAAAACTGAGCACTACAATACAATTCTTGTAAATACAGTAGGCATTAATGTTTGTGTGTGTGTGTGTGTTTGTGTGTATAAAAACTTTACAAAACAAAGTTACAGTTTTGTACACTATATACTGTATGTTTTCTGTATGCGGCAGCGTGTGTTTGTGTGTATAAAAAACAAACTAAACTTGTAAATGCAGTTTGCATTTGTGTGTCTATTAGTGTTCTTGTGTGTATAGTATGCATTTGTGTTTGTGTGTGTTCTTTTACATAGAGTACGTTTATACTTTTCTGTGCTCTTGTAAACACAGCACGTGTTTGTGTTTCTGAGTGTGTTCTTGTACCCTGTATGTGTTTGTGTTTCTGTGTGTGTTCTTGTACCCAGTATGTGTTTGTGTTTCTGTGTGTGTTCTTGTACCCAGTATGTGCTTCTGTGTGTGTTCTTGTATCCAGTATGTGTTTGTGTTTCTGTGTGTGTCCTTGTACCTGGTATGTGTTTGTGTTTCTGTGTATGCTGTTGTACCCGTTATGTGTTTGTGTTTCTGTGTGTGTTCTTGTACCCAGTATGTATTTGTGTTTCTGTGTGTGTTCTTGTACCCGGTATGTGTTTGTGTTTCTGTATGTGTTTTTGTACCCAGTATGTGATTGTGATTTTGTGTGTGCCCTTATAGATACAGTGTGATTTTGTTTGTACTTGTGAATATTGTATATATTTTTGTGTCTGTACTAGTAAACACCACGAATGTGTGTGTGTGTGTGAGAGAGAGAGAGAGAGAGAGAGAGAGAGAGAGAGAGAGCTTGTCCCAAAAACCTACAGATGGCTGTCCCACACTGACCCCAGCCAGGGGCTCCTAAATACCCCATAATCCTTTGCCCCACAGCCAGCCAATCAAACATCACCTAAAGTGACCTGTGTAATCCACCTGCTCCAAGGCGCTGCACTAAGCTGCAGCTCTGAGCAAAACATGGCTGGTGCTGAGAAAAGTCTGTCTCCTCCAGTCTCCCCACGACTGCTACACACACACACACTCACCACACACACACTCAAGCTCCGATCACAGAGCCAACTTGCAAACCGTTACACTACCAACTGCAAAGATTAAAAGAGAACCTTGGCTGTGACTCTACTTTTAATCAGATTTTACTTGTAGCCATTGTTTATTTTGTGAGTAAGAACTGGGGAGAAACAAGCGGACACTCCTCCTCCTCTCCCTCACTCACACTGCATCCCTCTATCCATCCATCCATCCATTACCCTGGCAACGGCCCTCGACTGAGCGTGACCCGGCCTACTGGCTAACGGGCTGTTTAACGGGCAGAGCTGCTCTGCGTTTTTATGAAGACATCCGTCATGCGATTTCAACCGTGTAACGCCATATTAATCTTCCCGCGTCAACGCCGCTGTCGAGTTTGTCACGTCTTAGATCCTCGTTGTGGAAAAATTCGGTCGTCATGGTCGTGGTCGGCATCGGAAACGCCATCGCTGGGGCGGGAACTATTGATCTTTTCTGCCTAAAACTGACTCATTTGTGTTTCTGCCACTTCGGACAATGGAGCGGTTAAATAAAAATCCCAGAGGGAGGGAGGGAATGAATGAAGGACGGAGGGAGGGAATGAAGGGATGAGGGGATGAAGGCTGCAGAAAGAGAGGAGTGGCAGTGACTGGCAGGAGTTAATTTGGCTCCGGCTCCCGTCTGAGCGTCCGGCTTTAGTGGGCTTAGCCTGGACAAAAGGGCGTGCGGCGGCTGATTAGCGGTAGACGCGCGACCAGAGAGATGCAGCTAGCGTAAAGGAGCAGAGAGGTTGGAGTGTGTGTGTGTGTATGTGTGTGTGTATGTGTGTAGCTGGAAAGGAAGAGAGCAGAAATAGTAGAGACATTAAGTGAGAGAGAGAGAGAGATTTTCTGTAACAGAAAATGTTACAGAAATGAGAAGAGAGAGAGAGACAGACAGAGGGAGAGAGAGAGAGAGAGACAGAGGGAGAGGGAGAGAGAGAGATAAAAGACTGAAAAAAGGGCAGATGAACGAGCAAAGGACAAAAATAAAGAGAGAGGACGAAGATGGCAGTGGTATGAGTGGCACTGCAGGGGGAACAGCTGAGACTGGCAGGCGGAGTGTGTGTGTGTGTGTGTGTGACAGCGCTGTGTACATCATGGAGGGTGTGTGAGTGTGTGTCCTCATGCTTTTAGCAACAGCATGGTGTGTGTGAGTGTAAGTGTGTATGTGGCAGGGGGGTCGTTCAGCAGCTGTTGCAGGGCTGTTGTCCAGGCGGTCAGGGACGTAAGAGAACTGTGTGTGTGTGTGTGTGTGTTAAGGGGTTAAGGGAGTGGACAGCTGTGGCCTGCTTGAGAATAGCACCTGTCTGCCAACCGTAAAAACCCTGCTACACCTCTCTCTCTCTCTTTTCTACTTCTCTATCCCTCTTTCTCTTCTCTTCTCTATCCCTCTTTCTCTTCTCTTCTCTTCTCTTCTCTATCCCTCTTTCTCCCCTATTCTATACCCCTCTTTCTCTCCCCTTCTCCCTCTTTCTCTCCTCTTCTCCATCCCTCTCTCCCTTCTCCTCTCTATCCCTCTTTCTCTCCTCTTCTCTATCCCTCTCTCTCCCCCTTCCCCACTGTTGTCTCTCTCTTTTCTCTTCTCTTTCCCTCTCTCCCCATTTCTCCATTCCACACTCTCTCCAACTCTGCTTCTTATAGTCCCGCCTCCTCTCACTCTTTCTTTATTCCATCTCTCCTCTCCTTTCCTCTGCTCTGCAGGTCATCAGCAGGCTGCACACACTCTGGTCTGGTCTCTAATCGCCGTGGCGCCAGGTCGCGGGTTCGGGAGAGGAAGTAGCAGCTAATGACTTATACCGCGAGCTCCGCGCCACTCCGATTAGTGGCGGATTTGCTCATTAGCGCTGACATGGCCGCGCGGCGCCGCGACGTGATGTTCGACATCTATTACAGCGACTCAGCCGAGCGGCGTAGCGGGACGGGAGGATCACGGAGAACGACATCTCTCTCGCGCGCGCTCTCGCTCTCTTTCTCTCTCTCTCTCTCGCGCTCTCTCTCTCTCTCTCTCGCGCTCTCTCTCTCTCATCGTCTTCCCTTCAGCTCCTTTCTCATGTCTACCGCTCTCTAAATCTCTAATACCCTTCTCTTTTCTCTCCTCCTTTTTTCCCTCCTCCTTTCCTTCCCTCTTCTCCTTTCGTCTTCTATCCCTTCTTTTGTTCTTCAATTTCTCTTTTTGATCCCTTCTTTCTTCTTGTCTACCACCGTTCTGATACTTTTTTCTTTGTCTCTCTCTTTCACCAGTGTTCTCTCTCTTTTTCTCTCTTCCCTTCCCACTCTCTTTCTCTCTTCATCTTTCCTTCAGCTCCTTTCTCTAAACCTCTTTCTCTTCTTTGCCTCTCTTACTCCATCCTCCTTTCCTTCCCTTTCTTATTCCATCCTCCATTTCTTTCCCTCTCTTATTCCATCCTCCTTTCCTTCCCTCTCTTATTCCATCCTCCTTTCCTTCCCTCTCTTATTCCATCCTCCTTCCCTTCCCTCTCTTATTCCATCCTCCTTTTCTTTCCCTCTCTTATTCCATCCACCTTTCCTTCCCTCTCTTATTCCATCCTCCTTTCCTTCCCTCTTCTCCTTTCGTTTAGAATCCGAGTCTCTCTTTCACCTAAAGCCCCAAGCCCCGTTTAAAAAATAAAAGCGGCGAACTACAGGACCATAAATCCCACTCGGCCGCTCGACAAGGAGAGCGGGAGGAAGAAAGCGAGCGAGGGAAATTGAGGAGGAGAAATATTGAAGGCCGTTAGCGAGAGGCGTAGCAGCGAGGGCGATGGTGGGAGAGAAGAGGAGGAGGAGGAGGAGGGACGGGCTTGGAAGAGGCCACCTCTATAAATTCCTATCAAACGACGGGCGGACGAGTGCGTGGACGGGCGGCTGTAGATCAGACCCCCCCCCCACTCCACCTCGGTGGGGGACGCGGCGGCGGTCAAGGACTCTGCTCGTAAACGCGCCACACGTCCGCGCGTCAAAACAAAACGAGTGCCGGCCATTACCATAAAACACACATCCATCACTCTCCCGGCCCCTGCGCCGTGACAACCGGGAGGAGATACACTGTGTTCTCTTCATCTCTCCCTCCCTCCCTCCCTCCCTCCATCACTCTCTCCTTCTCTCTCCCTCTCTGTCTCCTACCTTGTTGGCTCTCTGTCTCACGCTTCTTCTTCATCTCCCATATTTTGGACACTTCGCTCTCTCTGTCTCTCGCTCTCATCTCTCTTCATTTCTCTAAATCTTTCACCGTGCCGATGCTTTTCTCTTCGTCTTTCTCTCTTTCGCCTTTCGTCTCTCTCTGTTCATCTCTCATAGTTTATTTCTCTCCTTTCTTCTTACCTCTCTTCCCCCTCTCTCTTTTCCTCTCTCTCTCTCTCTCTCTCTCACTTTATCTATCTATCTCTTTCTCTCTCTCCCTCAAGACATTTACATCTCTTCCTCTCTGCTTCTCCCTCTCTCTTTCCCTCCCTCTATCTCTCTTTCTCTCCCTCTCTTTTTCCGTCTCTCTCCTTCTCTCTCCCTCCCTCCTTCTCTCTCCTTCTTTCTCTCTCTCTCTCTCCTTTTTACTCACTCTCTCCTTCTCGCTCTCTCCTTTTCCTTTTCCTTCTCTTTCTCCTTCACCCTCTCATTCTTTCTCGCTCTCTTTGTTAAGACATTTCACTCCCTCTCTCTCTCCCTTACTCTCTCTCTCTTTCCCCTTAACCCTCTCTCTCTTCCTCACGCTCTGTCAAGACATTTCCTTCCCTTTCTCTCTCTCTTTTTCTCCCTCCCCTTCACTCGCTCTCTATTTCTCTCGTCCCCTTCTCTCTCTCTCTGTCTTTCTCTCTCCTTTAAAGCAAGAAAGCGAGTGATATATTGCATATAGAGTAGCTGAAGGGACAAATAAATTTGGAGACAAGTGAGTTTGAAATGTAAGGTTGTGAGTGTGTGTGTGTGTGTGAGAGTGTGTGTGTTGGGGCGTGTGTGTGTGCGCTCACGTTTAATGGTGAGTTCTCCGTAGTTGGACACTCCTACCCCCCTGCTGGAGTGGACGATGCAGCGGTAGCGGCCCGAGTCCTGCTTGGTGGTGTTGACCACGTCGAACATGCCGATAAAGCGCTGGTTGTTCCACGGCTTCGTGGCCTTCATGGGGGCTTCGCGTCCTCCCATGCCCTGCACACACACACGCACACACGCACACACACTCAGCACTTACACTTGTACAGCAGTGGAGATGTTTGCAGTCTTATTACAGCGGTTATGGCAGTGAGTGTTTCCTCGGCTAAAAGTTTTCAGTTTAAATCATCTCCCCCCACCCCCCTCACACACGGTGCAGACTCCCCCCAGCTGTCAGCCGGCGGAGCGGGCAGATGGGAGCCATTTGTTGGTTGGAGATCTTTCTTCATTACTGTCATCAGGGGACTTCACTTAATGTTTGTGTTGCTTTCGCCTGGTAATGAGGACGTGTTTGTTTAAGTGACTAACTACCTGGCACAGGTCCTCCACCGAGAGAGAGAGAGAGAACGCGAGAGAGCGCGAGAGAGAGAGAGAGAAGGAGGGAGAGGGAGAGAGGCAGGGAGAGAAGGAGGGCGAGACAGACAGATGTTGACAGAGAGAGATGCTGAGACTCACAGGAAGAAACAAAACGAGAGAGAGAGAGAGAGAGAGAGAGAGAGAGGGAAATAGAAAGAGAGAGGTGAAATAAGAGATAGAGAGGGGAGAGGAGGAAGCTGAGAAAGGGGGGGAAAGAGAGAAGGGGATGAGAGAAATAGAGAGGGGGTAAGAGAGAGAGAGAAAGAGAGACAGAGATAAAGGAGAGAGGGAGAAGAAGAAGAGGAGGAAAGAGGAGGAGGAGGGAGGAGGAGGAGAGAGAGATGGAGAAGAGAGAAAGGAGGAGAGAGAAGGAAGGAGGGAGGAAAAAAGGGAGGAAGCTGAAAGGAAAAGAAAGAGAAGGGAGAAATAGAGATAGGGAGGGGGTAAAGAAGAGAGGAGAGAGAAGGAGGAGGAGAAGAGAAAGGAAGGAGGAAGAAGAAGGGGAGGAAAAGAAAGGAAGAAAAAGGCATGAAGGAGGGGAGGGAGGTGAGGTGAAATTGGCTGTGGTATTATTTACATAAAGTCACTGGAAGTAAAAAGTATGATATAAGTGTGTGTGTGTGTGTGTGTGTGTGTGTGGTCATGTATTTATCGCATTGTGGGGACCTTTTGTCCCCTAAAACCACTATCTGTTTTTTTTTGGGCTTTATGGGGGACATTTGAGAGGTCCCCATGAGGAGAATAACTTTATAGAAAATGGCTTGTTTTATTTGAGAAACTAAAAGAGGTAAAAGATGTGCTTTTGGTTACTGAGGTTAAGGTTAGGGTTAGGATTAGGTGTAGGTGTAAAATTATGTATTTTAGTTATTATGGGAGTCTATGGAAGGACCTCACAAAGATAGTAATACAAGACTGTGTGTGAGTGTGTGAGTGTGCGTGTGTGTGTGTGTGTGTGTGTGTGTGTAACCTGTAGCCACAGGTGAAAACTCTCTCTCCAGGCTCCGTTGACAGTGCAGTGAAAGGTTGCCGTCTGTCCAGCGTTCACCTCTACTCCTTTAATATGGAGGAAGTGGGGTGTGGTCACTGCAAACACACACACACACACACATTGTAACTACACAACAGTAATATGAATCTGGACCGTAAACCATCAAAACAAAAATGCACTTTTTGCTGTTATTTTCCCTGTAACGTGAGGAAGGACTTTGGTGTCATGTCGCGTTGTGCTCTACTACTGACTTATGATTGCTGTGTGACAGCTCTAATGAGGCGAAACGATTACGCTTTGAAAGCTCTAACTTTGTGCTGCTTGCTTTAAGAATCCTCTTTAAACTAAAGGTCGAGCGTTTATCGGCCGGGTTGATTAACGATATTAAACATTTCGCCGATTATCGGTATCGCTGTTTAATTTTGACCATCACCGATATTAAGTAATTACAAGGTGCGCTACTGTGGCTCCACTGCCGTCTCTTCTCTCTGTGCTGTTTGTTCTCGACTCGCTGCTTCATTTAGGGTCCCGCCCACAACAGTCTCTGATTGGCTATATGTCACACGAGTAGTAGCCAATCAACGCTTAAGCCTTGTCACTCCCACCACACTCACACACGAGCGCAGCGTGAAGCTCCGAGAAGGAGAAGAGGAGAGTCTCAGCTGAGCTTGGTGCTTTGAGAAGAGACTGCTCTTTTCTTGCATATCGGTTCCAAATATCGTTTATCCACCTTGTTAACTAGCAATAATCAGAGGTGGGTAGAGTAGCCGAAAATCTTACTCAAGTAGGAGTATTATTACTTTAGAATAATATTACTCAAGTAAAAGTAAAAAGTACTCGGTGAAAACACTACTCAAGTACTGAGTAACGTCTGAGTAAATTAAAGATTAATTGGTTTATCATATAATCAAATATGCAATAATATAAAATAACAATGTACAATGTGTTTGGATATTACCAAAAAATACACAGAAGAACAAGAACAAGTCTGTCTGTGCATATACTGTCCAGTGTGTGTGTGTGTGTGTGTGTGCGTGTGCCTTTGTGTGTGTGTGTTTGTCTGTCTGTCTGTGAGTGTGTGCATGTGTGTGTGTGTCTGTCTGTGCTTGTGGGTGTCTGTGTCTGTGTCTGTGTGTATCTGTGTGTGTTTCGTGTGTGGTCATGTGACTGCCAAGCTCCGTTTGATTGGTGGAACGGTCATTTAGGAGGAAGTTTTCCGACAAAACAAACAGATCGTGCACTGGATAACAGATGAATAAAAATAAAAGTAGCGAGCGGAATGTCACTCAACGTAACGGAGTAAAAGTAGTGTTATTTCTTCACAAATATACTCAAGTAAAAGTAAAAAGTATGTTGTACAAAAACTACTCTTACAAGTACAGTTTTTCCAAAAGGTTACTCCAGTAAATGTAACGGAGTAAATGTAGCGTGTTACTACACACCTCTGGCAATAATCGGTATCGATATCGGCCCTGAAAAACCAATATCGGTCAACCTCTACTATAAACGATCTTTGATTTCCGTATGACGGCTCTATAGAGGTATAATAACTGTTTTGGAATTTGGTCAAATGTGTAAAATTCTGAGCTGTTCTTCACACACTTTTACACGTCACACAAAACCACATTTCTACTTGAAACTTCCCGAGTTATAAGCAGTTTCTCTCAATCATTTTATTCCTTTTCAAGCACAAACTTTCTGGAAAAGAAGTAAAAACAACAAATTACCAACTTCCCAAATCCCACTTAATCTTCGTTATTAATAATTCGGCACTGACACTCCGCGAATCTCTAACTTTAACTGGGCGGATGTGTAGCGTGATGCTTTAATTAGTCCTCCTCCACCGTAAAGCGCGGCCGTATCTGGGTCAATATGCATTTCTAAGTAGCGACGTCTCTGCCACGCAGTTCTATGTAAATCGAGTTAGGAGGTATGATGTTTGATTGCGTCCCGCTCTCTATCTCGCGGAAACCAGGCCATGGCGACCTTGAATCGATGCGGCAACGTGGCTAATTTAATCGCTTTTCTTCCTCCTCTTCTTCCACTCGTCTCTTCTCTTTTGGCTCGCTCTGACGGCGGAAACTTTCCTGGTTTGGAAATGGTGGCGTGTTTATTGCTTTGACCTGCCGCTCGTCATGGTGGCGTCGCCGTCGTCCTCGCCTCTACCTGTTTCCGAAAAAGTAGCTTTCTCCCTCTCTCTCTCTGTCTCTCTCTCTCCCCCTCTCCCCGTAATGATAGATAGATCTCCTGCCGAGTTAATGACACCTCGGAGTGAAGGCAGCCGTGCCATCTGCTTTCATGAATAGGAAATGAAAGTGACTTGTTTTTGCCCTCGAAAACACAGGCAGGTCGTATCGCTCAATTTAATGTTAGGAATCACAGAGCAGAATTGAGGGCAGTTTGCTGCGAACGCTCTACGGAGGCTTAATAACCACTTTTGGGATGTTCTACCACTGCACTGTGTTTGTCCTACGAATGCTCTATAACTGACATGATTGCAGCGTGACTGCTCTATGGAGGCATAACAATTGTGTTTTGAATGCTCCAACGCTGTGCTGAATGCTCTTTGACCGACTTATGGCTGCTCTATAGATGCGTAACAGCTCTTACTGAATGCTCTAACGCTGTTGTTTGCTCTGTGACCAAATGCTCTAGACCTGATATTAACTGTAGTGTGACTGCCCTATAATAGGCATAATAATTACATCTTGACCACTCTATTAATGATCTATACATTGCACATGCTTGATGTATGACTGCTCTATGAAGGCTTTTTAAATACTCTGTGAATGCTCTATAAATGATGTAAATGCTGTATGACTGCTCTATGTAGGCAGCAATTACGTAACAATTACATTTTAAATGCTCTACGACTGAATTCTTGACTGCTCTACAGAGGCTTTAAAATATTTTTGGATATTCTACGACTTTTATAAATGCTCAATATTTGTGATATTGCTATGTGACTGCTCTACTTCACTACTTTTCGAATGCTCTGTCGAATAAATGCTCTGTATTTTACCTATGGTTGTTATATGACTGCTCTAGAAAGGCATAATATGTTCTTCCTAAAATCTCTACCTCTGCTCTGTTCTATGACCACTATTTAATTGGCCTGTGATTCCTGTATGACTGCTCTATGAAAGCATAAGTTCATTCTGAGTGCTCTATCACTGCTCTGTTCTACCAGTTATTGCTCTATGAATGCTCCATAGATGTTCTTTTATTGCCCTGTGTCTTCTAAGTGATATTAGATGTATGACTGCTTTACGAGTGCAGCATAACTTCTCCATGTATGCTCTATTAGTTTTTCTATGACTTACTTTTCATGCTCTAGAGATGATGCAGGGCTGCTATAAGACTGCTCTATGAATGCTCCATTAATGCTCTATGATCAAAATATGATTGCTCTATGACTGTTCGATGTATGTTTTGTGATTGATCCATGTATGTTTTAAAGCAAATATAGAGCAGCTCTATGAAAATTATATGGTGCTGTGAATGTTGTAATACTGCTCTGTGAATTCTCTATATCTACACCATGTACGCTCGATTATTGATAATCTGTGTTCTCCAGTTTGTCTTTGTATATCTTTGACAGCTCTTTGTCTGTCTGTACTTTGGCTGATCTATTAAAAGATCAATGACAAACAGGGAATTGTTCTATGGCTGCTGGTTCTGCAGCTCTACGACTGCTGTAACGACAAAGTCCGTCTTATACAGATACTTTGAGCCACCTGCCGTCATATAGGGTTGTTTTCTCCGAAACAATGGCGTGACGTATGGGACTTATCACAGATGATTCTGGTTTAAGCCGGCATTAGGAGCTGGGAGACGTGCCGTAAGCCAACACGGAGTGTAATCAGCATTCACATTGCTCTCCGCCATCAGTTAACAATAACTAGTTAATCTGGTGGGGGATAAATTTAATCTAACATTCCAAATGTTTATACACCGCCTGGACAAACGCACCACCTGAATGCTAATGCACAATCTGCTACAACAAGCGTCTCTCTCTTTCTCCCTGGTTAAACGTAGCAGAAATCCTCGGTAAGTGTTTATTGGTGCGAGAGTTTCTTTGAAGAGGCTACTGAATGGAATTAGTATAGCTTACTGTACACAATCAAGCCGTAAAGAGCCTCAAGTGCGGCTTCCGGAGAGAGGCCGGAACGGCGCGTTCTCAACTCGACGTGCTTTTCTCTTTCTGAATTTCATTTATTCCGCCCGACGATGGTTCTCCACCGTTTTTCAAGTGCTCAGTGGATGCGAACACAGGCCCGGCCCTTCTTTCTTGCAGTTATTTAGGGTTTCTACTCTGCTTATTTTGATGAAGTGGGTTAGTCTCGTTTAGAAATTGCCATACAGTGATACGGGAACTTTTTTTGGTCGTTGTGGACGTGATCTGATAGCGTGACTTGTCAGATTGCCTTATTTGTATATTATTGTTTATGTATATAAATATTTGTATATGTAGTCATATATGCAGCATATGATGGAACTGAAATGAACTTGAATTGAACTGAATTTGTTTTAACACAAGACCTCACAGAACAGTGCAGATGTGATGATACATACATTTTACAAAATCAAACAAAATTATTTTGTATATTTACTGAAAATAATTATTGAAAAAAAAAACCCATTAATTTTCGATGCAGAAACTACAATCTTGCTTTTTTATTGATGAAAACGTCTTGTACCAACATAAAAAGTAATTTAAGCCCCGTATGCATAATTTAAGCCCTACACAATTTCGGTTCACTGCATATAAAATTACTACAAGATCAAATACAAATCATCAATGGTATATCCATATGAGGTTCAGAATAATCAATGTCAGGTTCCTACAACATTTCATTTGGGTGAACTATGTGATTAGTGTAATCAAAGGAGGGAGATGAGCAATGCAGGTCTGGTCTTTTATTTCCCAGAATTGCTAGCAAAAGAGCTAATAGAGAGAATAGAGTTCATTATATTGTCGAACAATCACCCGATCTGCAGGGTTAGTTGTAAAGGTCATGTGTGACGTGTTTCGTGTTTACAGGTGGCAAGTAGCTTCTAATAAAATAAATGATAACTGCAAGGATTTAAACCTTCAGAGAATTCACACACCCGCCAGAACATGTAATGAAAAAGGAGCAACGTTTTACGCCCTTGTCACTGCTGTAGTCATTTCTAAATGACCTTTTCGTCCTCGTTCACACCCTTTAACACATCGCACAAAACCACATTTCTACTTGAAACTTCCCGATATACAGTATAAGCAGTTTCTCTCAATCATTTTGTTCATTTTCAAGCACAAACTTTCTGGAAAAGAAGAAAAAACAACAAATTACCAATTTCCCAAATCCCACTTAGTGGGATTTAAGGACCAACTTCTTCTTAAGAACTTTTGTATTCAGAATTTTGTGCTCATATTATGAAAAAAATATCACTTTTCTGTTCTTTGGACATCCATGTGGGTCTGTACTGCCTCTACACACACTTAAAAAATGGTGAATTGTGTTAGTATTAATTTACGAATGTCAGAAATCGTGTGCTTAAACCAGCCGTTTAGATCTCTCTCCTACTTCTACATCACAGTAGGGCACATTTGAATAACTCCACCCTCCTATCTGAGAAGCTCCGCCCACCAGGTAGAACTTCTAGCGCTTCCAGATCCGCCATGTTTTCTTGCGAGCGTTAGCGTAGGAGTCGCTATGAAGACGTCTCCCGTCGGAATGTTGTGTTGAGCATGTGCGGCTGTGTGGATTAACGGTTAGCAGCAGCCGTGTCGCCGTTATTTTCACGTGAGGTAAACTCTCGCCGTGCTGACCACACCCCAGGTCCGGAGTGGGATGTGTGTGTGGGCAGCAGCGGCTCATTTGCATTTAGGAATACTAATGAGAAACAGCCTGTTCTGAAAGGGACTGAAATAGAGGAGTAAAAAGCAGGTGAAAATGCCTAATCTGAGAGACATTTTCTGAAAAACTACTTCAGAGACACGTTTAGTGGAGCTCACAGAGCTATTTTAACTTGTTGAACAAAATGTAGAATATGGGACCTTTAAAGGAACAACATTTTGCTGCTAATGACCTTTTTTGCTCTTTTTATGGAACGGCTGCAAGATTTATGCATCGGAAAACTGAAATATACCTTTGACGACGAGAACGATGACTTGCATAAGAAGCTCTCATCAAGCAACAAATCTCGTTTTCTCAAATATCACATGCTTAACGTCTGCTCTGACACCAGCTTTACACCGTTTATCGTCTCGCTCGTAACTGCAACGAGTCCCTGGAGACGCGACGTTGGAGAAAAAAGGTGCTGTGTAAAAAAATGGCCTCTTAGCTCTGTGTGTGTGTGTGTGTGTGTGTTTCGTCAGTAATACGGGCCACATTGATATTTTGAGGGGTGTCAGGGAAAGGACAGTGTGTGTGTGTGTGTGGGAGAGATTTTACGACAGAAGACTCGCCCTTACTGCATTGATGGCCCTGGACGACGACATCCTTGATGGCCAACAAGCCGCGCTGGCCTGAGGTCACCGCTTCAAAGACGATCTGCGGAGAGAAGAGAAAGCCTATAAACGCCGTGATAAATGTACACACCCTCAAAATGTCACACACATTTGCAGGTGGGCCTAAAGACCCCCAGGGGGACCTGTGCGAAGAGGCTTTAACAAGGGCCCCGAGCTCTAAATACAGCTTGGCTTGGAGGATGAGCAGGAAGAAGAGAATATTTGATATTAAGGAGTTGTTAGAAGCAGTGATGTTAATCACAGGTTTCATCAGGATTAGATATGATATTGAATCGACAGACAACACTATAAAATAAATAAACCTTTATTAATTGTAATCCAAAGAGATTGAAATAATCGTAATTATTGATTTGAAATCATACTGCACAGCCCTGGGTCAAGTTTTGTCACGATATGTTGTTATATCAATCGATATTATATTGTTTCAGTATAGGGTCTGAAAGCCAAAATGAAGTGACAAATATTGAGTCTTTTTCTGACTTGTGACCCTCCACGGCAAAACCAGTCGCTTGTCGCAAATTCTCAAAATTGAGTTATTATGTTTTCATGAAAGGGCATAAATCAAGCTTCAAATTGATACCTATATCGAATGAATCGGACGACATATGACTGAGATATCAACATTCAAAGGAGTCGGGTTTCTCCTGTCACGCCAAGTGAGAAACGGAGAAATCTGCCTTTGAAGTTGACTATCGACGTAGCACTCACAGACGCTTGTTGCGGTCGCGGCTACGTTTGTATTTACGGTAGCCTACGCTGCATTCACAGCCACACGGAATTCTGCTGGAATTGAATTCCTCACCTCAAGAAAGTCACGTTTTTAGGATGGAAAGGGTAAGTTTTTCAGCGAAATTTATTCACAACAGTACAGTATAGATCTTCCACTGTTTCAAAACACTAAAAACAAAAAATCCACAATTTTACCCCACGCAACATAAACATCGTTTTTCTCGGAAACCTTCATTGCAACAAGCGACTGGTTTTGCCGTGCAGAGCCACATTTACTATTTTGCACTCAAATATAAAATGTCGAAAACAGAAAACCTAGACTCCAACATCAACAGGCCAGAACAACTTGCTACCTGACCCAACTTAGTTATTGTGCTGAGTTACATGTTTCGTTTGAGGTCAAAGAGGAAGGTGACATTTCATTTTAGTAGTACCATATTAAACATTTGTATATGTGGTTTTATTCCCGTGTGGTTTTTGCAGCTCCAAGGTAAAGCACCAAATGAATGGCAAATGGAGCTGTATGACAAATGCTGTAAACAAATACAGTTTGTATGAAAATTGGGAACATTTTTTAAGAATGTGCAAAATAACAAATAGCAAAACACCATAAAATCAAAAATAGATCAGCTGGGACTGGGAAATTAACCATAACTGCATCAAAACTTCAATTTAAAAACCCTAAATCAGGTCGTTTTTCACATTTACGTCCCTTTAAAGCACCATATCATTAGAGTTGGGATCAAGAACACCTAAACCGAGACCGAGACAAGACCAAGACCAGAGTGTGTCGAGACCGAGACAAGACCATGACTCTGAAGGGACGAGATCGGACTAATGCACGTTTTACACCACATGACAAATAAGTGGAAGATGCAAAGCCTAAGCAACATTAAACATGTTTATTCAATATTTCTCTCTTACATATCTATAATGAGGAAATCACTTCAGTGGATGCAGTTATCCAAACTGATCGCATCATATGTTAAACTCAACAAACCACAGTGAAAACTCATCCCATGGATTAGTGATGTGAAGATAAATAAAGTTAGTCCCAGACGGAAACACTTCTTTATCCATTTGGTTTCCATCTGTATACAGAATAAAAATATTTGATAACAATTAATACATTTTTCTATATTTACTTTTACCTATTGATTACTCTCTAACATTATAAAATGGGAAAAAATATTTTCTGATCAATTGAAAATGAGGTAATGCTAAAGTCTGGGGTAATTCTGAGCCGATTTGGACTCATTTTGACCGATAAAATTAGCCGCTTTTGGCCTTTCTGGAAGAGAACTACATTTTTGCGCATGATGGCGTTCCACATTAGCATCGCGAGCGCTAACGTATGTGTTTACATGGTGAATAATGTAATTAATGTAATTAATTTTTACGCAATTGCTGCAGTTTTTAGGCACGGAATTACTAAGAAATAATTCCACATACAGAGAAATGAAGGTAATGTCCGGTAAGTTGAAAGTCTTGTGATTCTGACGGTACATGTGGTTTCCGTAAGTTAAAGGGATTCAGAGTTATTAAAACACTAATTAATTAACTAATTAACGCCTGCGTCGGTCTCAGATTTTTAATAGTAATATTCTCAGGGTTGTGGTCTCGGCTGGTCTCCAAATAAAATCCCGAGTCCTCTTTGTCCGAGTCCAAGACAAGGCCGAGATATTTTTTTAAACTGGTGTCGACACCGGTCTCTGTACTACAACACTACTCGTGTTCAGTCATATGTCTCTGTCGCATCCAAACAAAAACACATAAAATACATAATAGTTTATGAACAGGCTCTCAAAAATACCATGTTATGTTTAATCACATGCCCCTGTCAACTCATTCAACCAAACAAAATTTTCAAGAAATAATTATTCATTAATTTCAATCAAGAAAGTCTGAAATAATTGTGATTATTGATTTGCCATCGTATTGTCCAGTCCTAAACCAAGCAATATTACCTTCAACAAGTTCAGGCAGCGGCTGATAGACACAGAAGCTGTTTGTCTTATTAACTCATACAGTGAGTATAAATTCAGAATGTACTAGAACGTCCAGACTGTCCAGCTTTACTCCGTTGCAGATTTACAGGAATCGTACCGTGAAACAGGGGGTCTCTCGGGGTCAAGGCTAACAACCGCTTAAACCTATAAGGGATTGAAGGACTCTGGGATATATGGGCCCCCTTTGTTTACTCCGACACCCCCATTTAATAAAACCTCAGTTCGGATGTCACATGTGGCACTGTTCATTGCCAAGTCGTTGCGTCCAAAGAATTTGCTGTGGTGGTTGGCGCTGTAACATTAAAAATAAAAATAAGTATCAACATTTTGGGGAAAATAAAATGGTTGCTTTTGGTGCAGAAGACCGTGGAAAACTATCGATAAGAGAACTGATAAGGAATTATATTGATCGGCAGAATCAATCCACAATGGCATTGATTCTGATCAAATCTTATCAGTTCACACCCCTGCCCGGGACCCTGAGGGTGAATTCATATTTAGAATTCCTGCAGGATAAACTGAATCAGGGGTCGTTAAAATCAAACACACCGCCGCATGGAAGGAACACGTGTGGCGCAACACTTGTTCGTCTGGAGCCTAGGACACAAACGGACGGATTGCAGTCCGGATCCGGACCCATTATTTAATGTTGACGGACTGTCTATTTTAAAAGTGTTGTAACTTTTTATTGTTTTGTTCTAAAAGATGCAGTCTACTTTATAAAATACCTTGTTTGAAAATGCAAACCTTGTTTTACTTGAATTAACAACATTTATTTTTAACACTATAAATTTTCATTTAACGAAAGAACAATAAATTTCAACAAATTTATTACAATTATATTGAACTCAAGTGTACTTCGATACTTAAGAAGTACACTTCAGTTCAATATAATTGTAATAAATTTGGTGAAATTTATTGTTCTTTCGTTAAATGAAAATGAATCGTACTTTCTACATTTGATTTGGGGTGGCACGGTGGCGCGGTGATTAGTGCTGCCGCCTCACAGCGAGAAGGTCTGGGTTCGAACCCCGGGGACGGCCGTAGTGCCTTTCTGTGTGAAGCTTGCGTGCTCTCCCCGTGTTCACGTTGGTTTTCTCCGGGTGCTCCGGTTTCCTCTCACTGTCCAAAGGCATGCAATATAGGTTACTTGGCAACTCTAAATTGGTCCCGTAAGGTGTGAATATGAAGGGTGAGCCCTGTGGTGTGTTGGCGCCAGCCCAGGATTGGTCCCCGCCTTGTGCCCATAAGTTCCCCGGATAGGCTCCGGACCCCCCGCCACCCCGATTGGGTTTAAGCGGCTCGGAAAATGCATGAATGAATATTTGATTTGACAATTCGTTAGTTGTACAACATACAGATGTTAATACAACTACGAAGCTACTTGGGGACAGTTGGTAGCATGACGGTTAGGGCGTTCACCCTGTGATTGGAAGTTCACCGGTTCGAATCCCAGGACTGGTAAAGGTAAAGGCAAGGTACCGTCCCCAAATGCTGTTCCTCGGGCGCTGCCCATGTAAGCTGCCCACGGATGGGTCACATTTTGTTGTGGTGCACTGTGTGCTGTGCTGCGTTCACAATGACATACAAGTGAGTTCTGGAAGTTCAGCCTTTCAATCACGGGGCAAACGCACTAACCATTACGTTGCCAACTGTCACAAATCACTCACTTTCTTTTTACTTCAAAAAATCTGGCACTCAATCATCACGCATGTTAGATGTTCCAATTTTTTCTTGAAGAAATATTCGGTAACTGGGCTTTTACTTGAATAGCCGTGGTGTACAGAAAAAAACTCTATTTTTAAACCTGCATCAACACTTTTGCCATATTGGATGTAGAGGGAAAAATTTTGAATCTAGTCCATTGTGTTGAGAGCTGGACTAAGATTTTGTTTACGTGTGTTACATGCAGGAGGCTTGAGGCAGGGAAAACCACAGTCGGGTCGAACGGAATGTTTGGCTCGTCTCATTTTTTTTAAATGGGTGTGACGCTCCCTATGGAAAACGCCAGCCATCGGAATGCCGTGTCGACTGCCAGCCGGCTCTAAAAATATGTCAGAGGGGCGTCAATATCACGTCTGGGTTGAGGTCCGACGAGGCGCCGAAGCCAAACCGTTGTAGGAGGAAAAAGAGTATCCACAAACCTCATGTTGCGCAGACACAAGTGGGCTTTAAGCACGAATTCGCGTTATGAAACCTTTAAGAGAAAAAGTCCGTAAAGTCGAGTTATATGACGGTCAATTTGAAATCTCACACAAACTCTTTCGGAAGAGACGGATATGCAAACTTTGGAGCACAAAAGGAAGGCCACGAGTTCAACTCTTCCGTTAAGCGTCAACTGTTAAAACCATCTTCGAGTGATTTTTTCAGCTTGGTTTCGTTTTTCGCCATGTCTTTGCCATTAGGGAGGTCAGAAACGCCCATCAGTTAGCAACCCTAATTATCAGGCCTTCACATTCTTCTTATTTTTCTATTTAAATAAGACGCCAGCAGCTCGGGAGTCGAGCTAAACGCTGTCATGACGCCAGGAAAAATTAAGAGGTGTCCTCGTCGTATGCTATCGTATCGTACCGCCTCAGCCTTTTGTTTCCTTCCCAACAAGCCGTCCTTCTGATTTCTCTCGTGATATTGCGCGTACGCTGTAATTAGCGGCGGAAAGACAAAGACGGCAGCAAGATATTTCTCTCTTTTTTGCGTTTCAGCCGGAGCGTACAGAAAAGCATTAAGTACTCAGGAGAAAACAATATTAGACACATTATCTTGTAATTATGACGTAATAATTAGACAAGATCTCACAATTTTGAGATCATGGTGTCGTAATGACGAGATCTTTTCTCGTAATTATGAGATCACAATATTGTAATGGTGCGACCTTTTCAGAACATCATGATCTCATAATTAAGGATGCACCTTTTTCAGTTCCGATACCGATGTCGATACTTGGGCTTTGGGTAACGCCCGATCCCGAGTACCGATCTAATACCTTTTTTTTTTTTTTAACCTTTACAGCCCTAAGAGAATGTTGGGTGTTTGTCCATAGCTTAGTTTTAAGGCTTATTCTAGTGTTTGTGTAGAAGTTAGCCATACATCCCTCATGTTGTTATGATTGCAGAGTTTTTATTATGTAGAGATATTCTATGAAGAAAGCTAAGGTTAGTGCCAGAAACACTTTTTCATCCACTTGGAATATCTGGATATAGATAAAAATTTATTAATAACAAATAATACATCTTTCTACTCATAATTACAATAAAAGATGTATACGAATATTTATATTGCTTAATGTTGACGGCATTAAAATTAGGATGTTAACGTTGC
>JAVGVS010000027.1:2079451-2119451 GCA_032718565.1 Distichodus sexfasciatus | reverse complement strand
TGCATACATACATTTAACCTGTTAGCAAATTTAGCTAAAATTAACTCTCAGAAAACTAGTAGCAAATTTGGCTTGATTATTGAACTACGCTAGCAATATTAATTCCCTCACAGCCTAACTCTGACAGAGAGAAAGGAATTTTGACTGTTCTTTTAGTAACACAGGACAGTGTTTGTGCGACATATGGTGCGCATTAATGTGTTTATCAACGTTATAAAAGCTTTTTTCCGACAGTAATTGATTAAAGCGGAGGCACTTCATTAAGGAAGCCTGCTTAATTCTTCTTAATTAGCACGGCTAATTAATATATATCTGATCTCATTAAGACACTTAGACTGGAGCCAGATCAGCATATACGACAGCTCTGCACCGCCACCGGGATCATAAATCATGTTCAGGTTCAGCAGCAACGCACTAATGCCGTGGTTCACTTGTGCAATGCTGGATTTGTTCGTCTTGGATGAGCCTGGGTGATAAAAACCATAGCGATATGTATCGTGACTTTTAATCAACGACAATAAGATGACTGTTTGACAGAATGTTCAGTAGTTTTAACTTCAATTCAAGTTTGGCTGCACTAACTAAGCCCAAATATGATCCCACCCCTTTTCATAAACAGCCAATCATATAACTCGAACAGTGTGGTTGCTACGAGTGACACGCAAATGCCCAATCATTTAACAGCTTTATGTTTTGATGCTCTATTAATAATAGAAACAGCAAGAAGCAAAACGAGTGCAGACCATGAGGAAATTTACAAGGATTCAACTGAAAAGCATCGTTGCTAACAACGTTAGTGCACATTAACAGTTGGTAGCATAACAGTTAGGGAGTGTGGGGCTGTGACCAGAAGGTCGCCAGTTCAAATCCCGGACCAGTAAAGGTATCACTGAGGTACTCATGAGCAAGGTACTGTCCCCAAGCACTGGTCCCCGGGTACTGCTAAAAAGCTGTCCACTGCTCCTTCACAAATGGGTAAAATGCAGAGGGCTCATTTCGTTGTGGTGCAATGTATGTTATGCTAACTTCAACTCCCTAACCGTTTTACTACTTACTGCACCTGTTAGGGAGTTGGCCCGTCATGGGAAAGGTCACTGGTTCAAGTCCCAGACCGGTAAAGGTACCACTGAGGTACCTGTGAGCAAGGTACCCGTAACTACTTCTATTTACTGACTTGTCATCTTATGAGGGAAAGGGAACGACTTTGTCATGCATGTATAACCACACATACACACACACACACAAACAAACATGCCCTTGTACACCTTGCGCAAATTGGATGTTGCCTCCACAGGGGCTAAACATTCCATTATCGAATTCCTGTGCTTGTTGTTATTATTATTATTATTATTATTATTATTATTACACACATTATTCTTGGACTTACATTCCAGCTTTGGGAATAGAACATTTTGAATTGAAATTGAATTCAGAAAGAGAATGACGGGGGGAGAGAGAGAGAGGTTACATTAAGGTGGTTACATTACATTTTATTTCTCCTTGTAATTATAAAAAATACATTTTTAAATTGATCAACAATGATCACTTGACTGATATAAAATGTATTGTGATAAATCTATCAGTTACATCGTACAGCCCTAATCTCAGCTTCACATTACTGCTGACATTCACACCTGACCCTTACACCTTGATCACTTATGCAGTCGCTACACAAAAACCAGCGGAAGCGACAGAATGGCTTCAGGTCTGCTGATTCTAATCATGACAGAACACACACACACACATACACAGAGAGAGAGAGAACAGAGGGAGCTATCAGTCGCACGAGGCCAGCGCAATCTGACACAAGTTCCTCAATAATTATCAGATGGCGTAAAGGTTAACGGGATTCTCTCCTCAGCAGCCAGTAGCGCAGGCGTCGTATCGACACTATAGTAGCAGTGAAAAGGGCAGATTGCACACCATCAGATATCACACACAGCCCTGTTTACCCTTTCACTCCAACTCCAAAGTCTCTCCCCCTCTCTCTCTTTTACTAGCTCACTCGCTCACTCCCATACTCTTTTCCTCCTTCTCTCTCTCTAACACTCTTTTAACTTTCTCTCTTTCTCTCTCTGTCTGTCTCTAACTCGCTGCATCACTCTCTGTCTTTCACTAACTCACTCCTATACTTTCTTCCCTCTCTTTTTCTCTCTCTCACATTTACATTTGTGACATTTAGCAGACCCACTTGTTCTGAGTGACTTCTGTTTCCTAATTATAAGGACAACCCTCTTTCTCTTTCCCTCTCCTCCTCCATCTTTCTCTCTCTTTCTTACTAACTCACTCACTGTCATACTTTCTTCCACTTCTCTGACTTTCTCTACCTCTCTATCTTTCTCTCCTCTTCACTACCTCACTCACTCACTCGCTCCCATACTTTCTCTACCTCTCTTTTTTACACACACCCATTCACACACAAACTCATTAACTCACACTCTTACTCTCCTCCAGTACTTTCATTCCTCTCTCCTTTTCTCCTCTTCAACCCCGCACCTCTCACTCATCCTCTCTCTCTCTCTCTCTTTCTCTCTCTCTCTCTCCTCTCTTCTCATACCACCAAACCTTTGTGTTAAATGTGCAAACTTGTACTATGAGACTTCAGAGCGTGTGCAGTACACACACACACACACATACAATATGGTAGCTGACTCATAACTGATGGGCGATCGTCTTTAGCTCTGAAGCGGAGGCAGATCGCTGACTAAGTAACACGCACTCACTCCTAAGTCAGATCTTCACAAATAAACGCACACACACACAATTACACAACATGGCGGTCACGACCGCTCGGCCTGCTGGGAAGGATTTTGGTCGTGACCGCCTCAGTTTGGAATTGTTTGTGTTTTTGTTGAATGTGGATAAGATTTGTATATATAATGTGTGTGTGTGAGTGAGTGACTTGTTCTTACATTTGTTTCTGAGTTTATTCATCTGGTGGTGGATGAGCACACTAACTGAAACAAGAAATTTGAAATCACAAACACACGTCTGTGTTAATGATTTCATCTCAGTACACACACACACACACACACACGTAAACATGTCCCTGTCCAAGTATCTAAGGTCTGCAGCTCCATCGCACAGCCATTATGGCCACATCCGTCCTGTGCTAAGCTAATTAGCCACCTACTCTACAGGCTGATCATAATGAGACATGCTCAGCTCTGCTCATCTAGCACATGGAGCAATGCACTTCTCTTCCTCCTCATCCCCCCCCCCTCTATCTCTCTCTCTCTATCTGTCTCCTTGTGTTATATGTGAGTCTCAGGCTTCTTCCCTTTCCATGCATATCCATCTCTCTCTCTATCGCTCTCTTAGTCTTTCTGGTTCTCTCCCTCTACATGGAAGAATTCTTCCATGGTCTCTTAACAATGGCCTGCTCTGAGCCAATTAAAAGCAGCACGCTCTCTCAGGCTGGGCCCAGCAGGTGAGTGAGAGTGGGTTTGGTAAAGGCCACAGCTCTCAGCCCCTCGTCCGTTAGGGAGAAACGCTTTATTATCATATCAGCAGCACTTCACATCGCCGGGGAAACTTCCGTCACCAACACCCCTCCCCCACCCCTAAAAACGAACGCTGAGCCCCTTCAGAAACACATAAAAAACCAGACAGAACAATCAGTAAAATCGTTAATGAATATCCGACTTGAGCTCACGATCAGTTTGGTGTCAAAATTTAAGCAAAAACAATAGCAATTCTAAAATGTTCAGACCATCTCATAAGATCCTCAGATTTGTTTTGGAGTCTCTAGAGAACGAGTGTAAATGATTTATTATCGTATGCGCACTTAGGCTTTATGCATAATGAAGATGTTGTCACATGCTGTTACACGATACATTTTGCTTAATAGAGTTGCAATGTTTTGTAATGTAAAGTGTTGCTTGAATTTGCAATAACTTTCAACAAAATTATAGGAAAGTGCACAAATTTTGCATTAGATGATGTTAACAAATCAGAGAAATCCTTGCGTTCCTTGCATTTGTAACAAGATTGTAACAAGACTGGCAATTCCTGAAGAAACTGTGATTGTGGTGTGCTCAAAAATTTCATAAACGGGATAAACGTTTACAAAAGAGAACTAATAAAGGAGGTTATAGATGTTTTTGTTCAGGCTTTTTATAGTTGACATAACATATAGTTGGGTCAGTTGATAGAGTAACGTTAGGGCGTTCACTCAGTGACAGGAAAGTCGCCAATTCAAATCCCAGGAACGATAAAAGGTATCACTGAGGTACTCATGAGCAAGGTACCGTCCACAAGCACTGTTCCCCAGGCTGTGCTGTGGTGTGTTCACAAGGAAAAATAATCATTCACTTTCATAACTGTTTAACCGAGAGTGAATTAGTGTTAATATGCCCCTTGTGGCCAAAATAGGTAATGACAGCCTTAAGAGTTAAATATTGTTAACATACGTCTAACATTAAGATACATTGTTAGGTTTTACCGTGAAACAGACGAACACATAATAAAGAGAACAATGTGATCACAACTACATTCATCAGATGTAAATCTTCCATAATAATCTTGTCCTTGCCATGTTCAACATTCTGGAAAATTCCACCTGGATAAATTCATATTTGGGCATACCCCATAATAACTACCAGCACTGGGCGACGGCGCGGTCTATGTCAAGCCGCCTGCCGCGCGCTACATATTGGAGCCGACACTCCGTTCGTGTAAAACTCATTTCAATGCCGAGGACCGCGCCACTGACAAAAAAGCCTGGCAACTCTGACAAGGTGTGACCATTACCTGCGGCCTGCCATGGTTACACTGATTTACCCAGCAGCCCCCGCTGCCTCGGCCTTGTCAAGTGCCGGTTGGGGGGTTTATTTCGAGAAAAGCGAGCATCTGAGGCTTCATTAGGCCTGACTGGTGCGCCGTTCCGACTCGTCAGCTAATGCCACGGCTAATTAAAAGCGCGCAGGCCGACAAAAATAAGGCTTTGGAACAAGGCAAACATCAGGCGGAATATCACAGGAAACGTCGAGCCGCGGCGCGGAATTACCAAACGTAGAAGTGACGGAACATGGCGAGTTGAAGCTTTGCCCTACACACTAGTAGCAAGTGTATATGGAAAAAGGAAATGTGAGAATCTGTTGATGTCCGTTAAAAAATAATGAGCAACTGGAGTGGGATTCGTCTAAAACGTTATAGCACCAATCAACGCGTCAAAATGCTCAGTAACGCTAATAGCCTTTATGGGCAAGCGACACGATGCTAGTACTGAAATTTGCACCATGCCATAATGCTAGTTCTGCAATATCCATCACCATTCTGCTAGTACTGCGATATGTGTCATGCATTTCCTCTAGTGCGGTGATGTGCATTACGCCATACCTTTTGTACTGCGATACGCATAGCATTACGTTGCCAGTACTGCAATATGCATCATGCTAATAGCACTGCAATATGTGACCCTCCACGGCAAAACCAGTCGCAAATTTTCAAAATTGAGTTATTATGTTTTCATGAAAGAGCATAAATCAAGCTTCAAAACGATACCTATAATGAATGGGACGACATATGACTGAGATATCAACATTCAAAGGAGTCGGGTTTCTCCTGTCACGCCAAGTGAGAAACGGAGAAATCTGCCTTTGAAATTGACTATCGCCGTAGCACTCACAGACGCTTGGTGCGGTCGCGGCTACGTTTGCATTTACGGTAGCCTACGCTGCATTCACAGCCACACGGATAGCCTACCTGCGTTAGGTTAACTGAACTCGGGAGACGAAGATGGATTCCGGAGAAATATCTTCACGCTAGTCAACCAGTGGATTTACCGTAAATATTGAAGTAGAGCGGTCAAAACACAAACTTTTAACATTCTGCTGGAATTGAATTCCTCACCTCAAGAAAGTCACGTTTTTAGGATGGAAAGGGTAAGTTTTTCAGCTAAATTTATTCACAACAGTACAGTATAGACCTTCCACTGTTTCAAAACACTAAAAACAAAAAATCCTAAATTTTACCCCACGCAAAAAATAAACGTTTGTTTAATGGTCACATATGTCCATTATGTCCAGATAGTTTCACAGTGAAACACTACACACACTGCAAAACTGGTATTATGATGCTGATATCATGATCAGTATCATGATCATCAAGGTGTGGATTAGGATTAGGATTAGGATTTTCTTGCACTGATATCAGTATCACAATATTTATATTAATTGTGTTGGTACTGACAATTACTCAGCCATACTATGTTGATGATTATAAAATGACAAAGATGTATTTTGTTTTGAAAATCTCTACAACAATTTTTCAAATTTTTGTGTACATCCATTGTGAACTTAACCAACTGAGGTGTTGTTGAGATGTTGTCAAAAGCCATTACTCCGTTCCGTCATCACGGCTTAGTCACAAAAGCTTGCGTTTATGTCAAACGCATACTTGAGGCATCAATCAGTGACAAGAGAAGAGACAGGTGTGTTTTCGGGCGCACGAGAGTGTAATCAAATGAGGATCCGATGACGACGACGGCGTCGGCAAAGTCAAGCGTGAAAGAGGTCGAAGCGACTGCAGTTTGCACAAACGGATTTCCCCCAAAGTAGTTTCTCTTCACCCACTTTAAAAGTCGGACGCCGGACGCAACAATAGCTCAGGAGAAAATAGCGTTGGAAAACAGCGTGAACGTGATGAATAATTAAACCGAACAGCATGTATTGATCAAACCCAACCCCGGGGAGGAACAACATTCCGTTTCATTTTTCACGCTCACACAAACGAAGGCGGGGAGAAGAGGGAGGGAAATAAAGAAAATCTCATATTGTTGGGGAGAATTGTTGGCCATTAGAGCCACCTAATCAACTTGATAACGTCAGCCAAACTGTCCAACACTGATCATCAAAGACGAAAGGTTTGGAGTGTGTGTGTGTGAGTGTGTGTGTGTGTGTTGGAGAGGGTGTATTTAGATTCATTACGGCTTGAGTGATGGTGGGAACGAGGGATATAATTTGCGATAATGACCGCCAGCTCGTTATTCGGCTCCTGCCAGGGTCCTGAACTCGGTGGAAAAATCATTATGCGGCGGAAATCGGAATGAAGGGTCGCTCTTTACACCCCAAACCTCCAGGTCTCATTTGTTAATAAAACCGGGAGAGGTCTCACCTGGAGGAGAGTGATGAAGAGATGGAGGAGGAAGGGAGGGAGGGAGGCCGCTAGCCGCCTGCAAATGTCAATGAAGACGGGGCTATTCTCACATTCTGCCACCAATCAAAAAAGCTCTCACTGCGAGGTTAGGCGGGCGACGAGAGACGACGTGGCCTTAACTCAATTTTTCCCCAGACCTCTCCAGAACTTTCACTTTCTCTCTCTCTCTCCCCCCCTCTCTCTCTCTCTCTCTCCATCCTTTTTAAAAGAAAAGGGAAAAAAGTGGAGTGAGAGCGGAGAAAAAAATAACACTGAATACCTTTGCGATTTCCCGCCAGAGAACGACCTCCGACTCCATAATAGGGGAAGAGATTAAAAAAAAAATCTTGATTCTGTCAATCTCTGCCACAAGCGTGAGCCAAGGCTAACTCCAGAGAATTTAACGTCTGAAAAGTACGTTAGTCGACAGAGAACTGGAGTAGGTGCTGTTTTTCTTCTAGATGTCTGCAGATGTTATTTTTCTCATGATGTTGACATAAGTGCTCTTCTGAGATCACAACGATTTTGTTAAAGTTATCTTTTTAATTTCCCCAACAGTAAAGCTGCAAATGTCGGTGCCTTCAAGAAAGTTTGTCTGAGATTAAAATTTGGTTCGACAGAAATTTTCTTCAACTGAATAAGGATAAAACCGAGGTTCTCCTAGTTGCATCTAAGTCAACCTTGGCCAAACTCAGTAACTTCTCTCTAGAAATCGACGGCACTGTTGTATCTCAATCCTCCCAGGTTAAGAGTTTGGGGGTTATTCTCGATAGTATCCTGTCTTTTAGGTCGCACATCAACAACATTACTCTCTTATCTTTTATCCATTTAAGAAATATTAATCATCTACGCTCGTCTCTTACCCCAACAACCACCGCTATTCTTGTACGTGCATTGGTCACATCCCGTATTGATTATTGTCATGCTATTTTGTCTGGTCTTCCCCACTCGCTTCTGCACAAGCTTCAGTTAGTTCAGAATGCTGCTGCTCGTATCATCACTACTACTCTGTTAAGTGCACACATAACCCCTATTTTACATCAACTTCACTGGCTTCCTGTTCGGTATCGTATCGATTTTAAAATACTACTGACTACTTTCAAAGCTCTTCACAACATTGCTCCTTCTTATCTCTCTGATCTTCTATGCATCTATATACCAACTCGCACTCTCAGATCGTCTCACTCTACCACGTTGCTCACACCCGCTGCTCGCATGACCACTATGGGATTCATAGTGGCCCCTCGTCTATGGAATTCTCTTCCTCCCGAAATCCGCAACATCACCTGCTTTTCTTCGTTTAAATCCCATCTGAAAACTCATTTATTTAAACTTGATTATTCACTTTAATATCTTATTTTATTTACTTTTATGGTACATGCTTTTTAATTCTAACCTTGTTAACTTTTGTCTAGTTTGGAAATGTTTTATGTTTATTATGTGCTTTTGTAAGGTGTCCTTGAGTGCCATGAAAGGCGCCACTAAATAAAATGTATTATTATTATTATTATTACTATTAATATTATTATTGTTATTATTATTATTATGTGATAACCGTCCAGCACTGTAAATACACCAGTGTTGTAGTACTGGAGACCAGTCTTGACATCAGTTTTTAAAAGTCTCTGTCTTGTCTCGGACTCAGGATTTTATTTGGAGACCAGCCGAGACCACAACTCTGAGAATATTACTATTAAAACTCTTTGAGACCGACGCAGGTATTTTGTGTTGTTTATTAATTAGTGTTATTAATTCAGAATCCCTTTAACTTACAGAAACCACACACATGCCTTCAGAATCACAAGACTTTCAACTTATTGGGCATTATATTCATTCCTCTGTATGTGAAATTATTTCTTAGTAATTCTGTGCATAAAAACTGAAGTAATTGCATAAAAATGCATTAATTAATTTATTTGCGACGTAAACACACGTGTTAGACAACAGTCGCAAGTTCGGCACATCGCCTCGAACCGCGCAAACTTCAATGACGGCACGTTTTAATAATCAAAATTGAATTGGCTCGTGCTTGTTTATTCGTGACGACATTATTTTAGCGAACAAGCCTCCCTCACTCACGAAGGGGAAACACGGGGAGGTGCAAGGACGCTAGCTGTCGTGAATGCATATTAGCCTGCCAATGCCGCCGCTGCCGGGCTACCTGCCCCGTAATCGTATAAAAGGGGCTTTCTTCACCCCTTTGACTTTCGACGACATGGCAGGCGGCGGGAAACGGCTTGCGCCGAGTTGCGAAACGCGGCTAATTTAATTAGCATGTCATTGCATCGTGACAGCGGCTCGCGTCTCCCAACGAAATTTCATGTTTGGCTGATGCGATTGGAATTCTGATTTAATTTCTCACGTCCTTGGCTCACGCTCCCCTTGTAAGAAAAGGCCCAAAGTCTCCTTTTAGGTTTTTTGGGACAGTGTTACACTGAGTTCTCGGTCCACTGGATGTCGTGACTCTAGTGGGCGCCGTTTTGCAATTTTCTGCTGAACGAACGTAGAATTGCCCGCTTCCACAAGCTTCCTCTTGTAACTGAAATGCATAATTGCACTCCGACTGTTATGTGCACTTAACACCAGTGTCTAAAACTAATTTTTCCGGAGCTTTTCAGTAGCAAACGGTAGTTTTTACAAATACTGTTGTACCATGGTAAAACACTACAAAAAAAACATTTCTTCGCAAAGATGCAGTTATACATTATATATATTTAAACATCATGTTTCACATTTTTTATTAATTTGTTTTTTAAAAATCACCAATACCGCATGACCTTTGATACAAGACTGTATGTCTTCAGTCAGTATGCTACACCACATCGCCCTCCACTGGACGTAGAGTGAACTGCAGTAAACTACATTTTAGCATTTTAGAATGACAAGTCCTACTTCCGCAGTTATTTTGGTGACCGTAACTCAACAGTAATGCAGGAGTCGTGTAGCGCATTACAATTCAGAGATAGTAATACTGTAATGTAACAAATTACTTTGAAATAACGCTAGTAATCTATAACGCTTTACATTTTGAAAGTAACTTGCCCAACACTACCACACCAAAAATTAAGTCTTACTGGAGGAAATATCCTTGATGTAGTTAGCTACTCTCCTTCTGTAGCTAGTAGTGTAGCTTGTAGTGTAGCTAACTACTATCCCTTACGAAAATTTAGGTTTCTGTCAATCAGTTGACATTAACCATTGGCAACCATGGTCATATTTTCACATGCAAATTAGGTTTGTGGCAAACCTGCGGTGGACTTCTAACAAACATTTACCAAAAGTTCACTACAAGTTTGTCATTACTGGCTAATGGTTTTGACAAGTCACTGGCAAATACATTTGCCACTAGTGACTGATGATGGCAAGCTTGTGGAAACGTATTCCACTGTCTGTCATAAATTAACAAGTTTGCGGCAAACCTGCCTAAAATATTTTGTTTTTAATTAGGGAACTACTTTTAATCAGAAGTAGCTTGTAGCTTGAAAAGGTTACCACTTAATGTGCTTCTCCATCACTACGTAAGACTCGCACAGACTGTTTATGCTTTTTAACATACGCATTTTAGAACGCAGTGTATTAACACAAGTAATGCAAGGAGTAAAATCATAGATAAACTATACTCCAGGAAAAGAACTCCAGTGACATACTTTATTTCACAATTCTGGTTTCAAATGCCAATGAAGTGGGCAATGAAAATCAGTTTTCACATTAAAACCAAACTTAGAAAAACATGCGTTTCTTTTCCAATAATTGGTTTACAAAAATAACAGGAAAAAACGAATAACACTGCTTTAATTTTAATGTGAAATACGAGTGAACGAATGAATTTATTAAACAGGGGAAAATGCAATATGGTCACAGAAATCAACGGCAACAAAGACGACGTATGGATCCGAGGAGGAGGAAGAGGAGGAGGAGGAGGGAGGAAAGAGTAAAGCATTATGCCGAGTGCTTAATTTGGTTAATGAGGCAGAGGAAAATAAAGCACATTTCAAGTCAAGACTTCATTAAAAAATGAGGGTTTTTTGCCGGTTTTTGATCTTGAGAGATGAGTGCGTCGGTTGCGGCGCGAAATTTGGTTTGGAAATGATACGGAAAAATGGGGAAGAGTTCCTCAGAGACGTCGAACGCAAACAGTAATTACAAACGGAAAGTAAAGAAATTATAAAGAGGTCAAGAGCGCAAACTTGTGCTTCACAACGCCATTTTTACTCCCTCTTTCTCTCTCCCACACAGTAACGCCTCGCCTAAACGTAACGCAGGCCAAGTTAAAGCGGAATTTATTCCTGCACACATATTTATGCACAGGCATTTTCGAGCGAGACAATAAGCCATTCAGCCTTAGCGAAGATTGATATAGTATTTAGCATAATAGAGCGAGGGGGAAAAAAGCTAATTAATCCGGGCTGGAAGACCTCCGCTTCCCTCATGCCCTGTCCATTTCTTCAACACAACACTCCTCTGGGGAACACAGCAACTACACACACACACACACACACACACGTGAGTGAGAATAGAACAGGAGAAAGAATTTTTATATGCCAAATAGAGAGAGAGTAAATCTGAGGCGTAAAATGAAGCACTGAGAAATACACTGGTGAAGATAGTGAAATTGTGAGTTAGTGACAGTGATAAAAAGAGAGAGAGAGAGAGAGAGAGAGAAAGAGAGGGAGTGAGAGAGAGAGGGAGTGAAAGAGAGAAAGAGAGGGAGAGAGAGAGAGAGAGAAAGGGAGTGAAAGAGAGAAAGAGAGGGAGTGTGTGTGAGAGAGAGAAGTGGTCAAAAGAGCAGATCAGGATAAATTTCACTGCATGTTGCAGTGACAGAGAGAGACAGAGACAGAGAAGTGAGAGAGAGAGAGAGAGAGAGAGGTGAGAGAGAGAGAGAGAGAGAGAGAAGTATGGGAGTGAGGTAGTTAAAGAGAGAGGGGGAGAGAGAGAGAGAGAGAGAGAGTGAGGGAGTGAGACAGAGAGAGAGAAGTATGGGAGTGAGGTAGTTAGAGAGAGAGAGAGAGAGAGAGAGAGAGCGAAAGAGAAAAGTAAAGTATGAGCGGAAAAAAAGGGATTGAGAAGAAAGGGGAAGGACTGAAAAAGGCTTAAGTACGGGAGAGACTGAGACGCAGAGCAAGATAAAAAGTGAGCCAAACCGAAAAAAAGAAGAGAAATGAGTTGAGAAAAAATTAGTGGTAAAAACGTGAGGGACAAATACTGTAGATGGACGAGACACAAACAGAAAGAGAGGACGAAAGAGGGAGCGCACGTAGAACAGAGAGCGTATGAAAGAGAGACAGATCAGATGAAAGAGTGTACAGAAAAAGATGGGAGACTGGAGCAGACCGTTCTTGGCTGAGAGCAGAGAGAATGCAGTGAAGCATTACGGCTCATTAGGAGCTGCACTTTACACCGAGGTCACGTTCTTCGCTCCACTCACACACTCCCACACACACATGCACACACGCACACACACACACGCACACACACAGCACCACCGCCGCCGCTGCTAAAGCAAAGAAAGTAACTATTAATTACCTGCTTTTTTGGCTTTTTCTCGCACTAATAAAGCATCCGAAATCTCTCTGCGTTCAGGCTATCGCTCCCTCGCCCATTTATTCCAATCTAACACTCCTGTTTCAACTAATTAAGGACCAATTCTGAACATTTTGAGTGCAATGTGTGTGAGTTAATGGTTTGCTATTATACCCACAGCGTTGGGGAAGCTAAAATCAGTAGCTCTTCAAGGTATAAGTTACTTCTGATTAAAAGAATCTAAGCTACTGTTTTAATACAGTAATTAGTCACACAACGAGCTAAAGAGAATCAATCAGCTAAAGTCTTTATGCCAGTAATACTTCCTAGTTGTGTTCTAGGATACTCTTAAAAATGTGAGACGTGTTAAATGTATTTGGAAAAACTGTATTCAGTTTTTAACAATGTAATGCCAAGTCACATTAAGGTTTCAATCAGGTTTTGGAGATTGAGAGGGTTTTGACTTTCGGCTTGCGTAAGTTACACTCAGGGTGGCACGGTGGCGCAGGGTGGCACAGGATCGGCATGGGCCTTTCTGTGTGGAGTCTGCGTGCTCTCCCCGTGTTTGTGTGGTGCTCTGGTTTCCTCCCACAGTCCAAAACCATGCACTATAGGTTAACTGGCGACTCTAAATTGGCCTGTAAGGTGTGAATGTGAGTGTGAACGTGTGAGTGTGTGTGCCCAGGGTTGGTCCCCGCGTTGCACCCGTAGTTCCCGGGATAGGCTTTGGTATCCCCACAACCCCGGTTGGGATTAAGCGGTTTGGATAATGAATGAATGAAATTACACTCAAATGTGTGATGTCCGTATCGACATTTTGATAAATAAGGCCACAGACTCCACCTCACAGCTGCCAAGAGTGTGACGTGACGCAATGAGTGTCATCACATGCCACTTTTGCCAATTCAGCACCAATCAGCAACACCTGGTCGTTGAAAATATCCATCTTTGTAAGGAGAGAAAAATAACAGCATTATTTTTGGAACAGGGTGGCATGGTGGCGCAGTGGCTAAACTAACGTGTGAGTGTGTGTGCCCTGATTCGTAGGGTTGGTCCCCGCCTCGCGCCTGGAAGTTCTGGTAAAACTAAAAGCAGCCTTGATGGCGTTTTAAGGCCCCGCTCCGACCGCTGTGTACTTGAGCGGACTTTAGTTTGAATTGTTTTATGGATGGCTTTCGGAATAAAGTATTGAAATGATTTAACCGGAAGGGCAGCAGGTGAAGGAGAAATCAGCTCTAGTGGAAGTGGAGTGGAGAGAAAGTGGAGAGTGGAGAAGAGCGAGAAAAAATACGAGAGACAAAGGAGAGGAGAGAAGAGAAAAAAGAGAGGAGTAACAGAGCGTTGGAGGAGAGGGAGAAGAGTGTGGAGAGAGAGGAAGAGAAAAAATGAGTGAGGGAGAAAGAGGAGGAGAGAACTTGGAGAGGAGAGGAGATAAAGACTGAGAGACAAGAAAGAGGAGACAATGTGGAGAAGAGACAAAGAAGAGAGAAGAGAAGAGCGAGAGACAGAAGAGGAGATGAGCTGAAAGAAGTAAAAGAGTGAGAGAGAATGTAGAGATGAGATAAGAGAAGAGGAGAGAAGGGGAGACAATATAGACAGGAGAGGTGAGAAGAGAGAAGACAGAGAGGAGACAATGTGGAGAGGAGACAAAGACAAGAGGAGAGAAGAGCGAGAGGAAGAAGAGGAGATAAGCTGAAAGAAGTAAAAGAGTGAGAGAGAATGTAGAGAGGACAGAAGGGGAGACAATATAGACAGAAGGGGTGAGAATAGAGGAGAGAGAGAGGAGACAATGTGGAGAGAAGCGGAAAAGATAGAAGGAATAGATGAGAAAAGAGTGGGAGGGGAAAGAAGAGAGAAGTAGAAGGGTGAGGGAAATTGTGGAGATAAGGGAAGGGAAGAGAATATAGAGATTATGAGGATATGAGATGAGAGGAGATGAGACCAGAGGAGAGGAAAGGAGGGAAGAGAAAGGAGAGAAGAAGAAGAAGAAGAAGAAGAAGAAGAAGAAGAAGAAGAAGAAGAAGAAGAAGAAGAATGTAGAGATAACAGGAGAGAAGAGTACAGTCTGAGAAGAACAGGAGAGGAAGAAGAGGACAGAGTGATAAGAGGAAAGGAGAAGAGAGGAGGCGGAAGGAAGAAAAGGAGAGGAGAGGAGAGAATGAAGAGATGAGAGGAGAGAAGACAAAAGTATAGAAAAGGACACAATATGGAGAGGTGAGGAAAGGAGAGAATGTAGAGATGAGAGGAGAGAAGAGAAAGGATATGAGAGGAGACAATGTGGAGAGGAGAGGAGAGGAAAGAAAAGACCAAGTTGAGAAGAAGAGAAAAGGAGTGAGGAAGAAAGGAGAGGAGGGAACGCGGAGAGGAAAAGAGCAAGGGAGAAGGAAGAGAAGGAGCAGATGAGGGGAGAGGAGAAAGCAAGAAGAGCAACGGGTTGAGGGAGAAAGGAGTGAAGAGAACATAGAGGAGAAGGAAAGGAGAGAAGAAAAACTCAAGGGATAAACAAGAGTAAAAAGTGTGTGTGTGTGTGTGTGTGTGTGTGTGATCTGTAGTTGGACTCATCAGGCTCCAGGAGTGTGTGTGTGTGTTGTGTGTGTGCATGTTAAGCTAGTGTCTCTGAGCCTCCACCAGGCAGCCAAATCATGCAGCCTGATCCCAGATCAGCTCCAGCCAACATACAGCAAACAAGCAGCACATGCCAGCTCCCCAGTCAGCGAACACTATCCCCTATTCAGACTGTGTGTGTGTGTGTGTGTGTGTGTGTGTGTGTTTGTGAGAGTGTGTGTGTGTGTGTTAGCATATAACTTCACCTTTCTGTACTGCAGTTACAGATTAATAAATAAAAAAAAAAAAAAATAGAGCAAATATTTTTATAATAAATACATGATAATAATACATTTTATTGTTTCCTATTTATCAGAAGATTTTAACACAGCCTGAAGCGCTTTGTACCTATTAAATTAACCTGCTACTTACACTGCTGCTCTTGTTTCATGCTAATATCTAATTAGCAAACTTGACATAATTATCTCAGCAAAACTGCCTGATGATTTCTACGTGGTAAATTCTGTTTTCCCAACCCATATCAACAACATGGAAAATATACTGCACAAAAACATCAAAAATTGGGTATCAAAACTAGCTAGAATACTACGAGTCTTAGCCCAACGTAGCTCTCATGGAAATTTCAACTGCCAACATAGAGTTAATTTTACTGTGTGTGTTTGTGTGTGTGTGTTTTTCTAACTTGTACCGTGGCTCTCACACAGCAGATGGTTCTCCTTGAGTCGTTTCCTAGCTTGTTGAGCATGTTCCGCTAACTCCAGAGTGCTTCAGAACAGGAGCCTAAGCCCTAGATTAGTTTTTTGTTCCAAGTCCCTCGTTTGGGTTGAGGCCATGTTTTGGGTCGGGACCATCTTACATCTTTAAAAGGTGCTTTTCCACTACACAGTACATTTACATTTTACATTTACAGCAGTTTGCAGACGCTCTTATCCAGAGTGACTTCCATTTCCTAACTGAGAGCAACTCAGGCTTAAGGGACTTGCTCAGGAAATGCTGATTGGAACCCATGACCTCTTGGTCCAGAGGCTAACAACACCTTTTATGGTTACTTTTTAGATAGAAAAGAATGGTACTGTACCATGTCTTGCAGTGGAAAAGCACTTTTAATGGCTAATAACCATCACAAGAAGCCATAGGCAACACCATGTTAGTTGCTATGCTAATGTACACTATGTAAGTTGCTAATGTACACTGTTAGCTGCTAATGTACACTATGTAAGTTGCTAATGTACACTGTTAGTTGCTAATGTACACTATGTTAGTTGCTAATATGAACTATGTTAGTTGCTAATGTTTACTGTTAATTGCTTAACTAATGTACACTATGTTAGTTGCTGATGTACACTATGTTAGTTGCTAATGTACGCTATGTTAGTTGCTAATGTTGTTAGCAACCATGCTTTTGGGAAACACACTCCAGGTTAGCTTGTAGCGACAACATCGCTCTCCTTTGTTTATGCTCTGCTGAAATTTTTCCTCCAAAGTCTTTTGTGATTTCCACCACCTCTGGTTGTCTTTTCCAAATGTTTATGGATTGCTTTGTACATCCAATGTCATCAAGTAAATTTCAAGTTGAAAACAACACCTTTTATGAGCACTTTTTAGATAGAAAAGAATGGTACTGTCACATGTCTTACAGTGGAAAAGCACTTTTAATGGCTAATAACCATCACAGGAAGCCTTTAGCCTGGAGCTTGCTGGTGAAGTGAGTGATTATATTTGTCATTGTGAACACACCACAGCACAGCATACAGTGCACCACGATGAAATGTGACCTCTGCATTTGACCCATCTATGAAGGAACAGTGGGCAGCTGACGTTTAGCTCCCAGGGAGCAGTGCTTGCTTCCGGTACCTTGCTCATGAGTACCTCAGTGGTACCTTTAACGATCTGGGACTTGAACCAGCGACCCTGCAATCACAAGGCCAACTTGTTACTAACAAATTCAAAACCTTTTAAACTCCTTTAAATATGGCTGCTCGCAGGCCGTCAAACTTGATGCGGCAGCTGGCGACGCACAATACGTCGCCGTTTCAGCGCCGGGCGATCACGCTTTGATCTACACTCATGAGAGCTCCTCCAGGGCACGTTAAACTTTTAGCCAGTCGTGCTCCTGGAGCACAGCGGCGTCGTGCTGCACAGGGACCCTGATCTTCCGGAGGATTCTGCTTCGGCTGTAATTGGTGGCGGAGACGCCTGAGGTTCAACAGACAGTCATAAGGAGGCCAGACGGGCGCAGGGTGGCATGAGTGACTAATCACACTGGCGGAGCCTTCTGTGTATGTGTGTGTGTGTGCATCCTGTTGAAAATCTGGACCAGGCCTGCAGATTTGTCTGGATCACGATGGTCATTTGCTGTGTTTTGTTGGTTTAACGCTGGTAAAGTGTTCAAAGCACATGAAGGTACATCATGTAAGTGTGTGTGTGTGTGTGTATCATGTTATGGCTTTGTGGGGACATTTGAAAGGTCCCCTTGAGGAAAATGCTTGAGGAAGATGCTTTTGGTTAGTGAGATTGGGTTTAGGATTAGTTTTTCAATAAGATAAGATTATTTTCATCTAGTTAAGTCAAGGAAGGACCTCACAACGACAGCAAGACGCATATGCGTGTGGTTTACACGACAAGTAAAAATGGCCACCAAACATGACTAAGCAGTGTGTGTGTGTGTTTATGCGGATGTGAATGTGGAGCTCCATCATACTTATGATTCGTGTCAATACAACAGCCATTAGATGAAGGAAAAGTAATAAACGGAGTGGCTTCTTAAACCGACTGGACCTTTCAAATAATGAAGTGACTTCTACTGCATCCTTCTTCCCCCCTGCCAGCCTTCAAAAAAGAAATGAGAGAAAGAGAGAGAGAGAGAGATGCTGTCGTCTCTCCTGCGCTGAAGGAGGCCTGAAGGAGACATTAGAGCCACCGCCGGCTTGGAGAACGTTTCGTAGGAAAAGTGGAAACTACTAATTACCTACATTAGAGGGGCCACTGGGGGCCCCACACTCACTCACTCACTCACTCACTCATTCCCCCCACACTGTGAGAGGCCCCCAGGGGCCCCACACTATCTCATCCTCATGCAAATAAGAGCTCAACACCACGGGTCAGTGAGGAGGAGGAGGAGGAATATGGAGCTGGAGCAGGAGTGTCAATTTGCAGGTCAGAGATGGGCAGCGGATGGCATTTTAGCCCTCCAGCTGAGAACACACACACACACGTTACAACCCACCCACACATATACACAACTACACACACACACACACACAAAAAGAATGAGGTTTGGAATGTGCTTCACTTTGGCAGGTCATTTCTCCTGAGGTGCAATCACGCACAGCAGACACCTCACACACACACACACACAAATACATAGATACACATGAACATACACCAGGTTGAACAGCTTTAGACACAAATATACACAAATGACCTCAAACATCGACGGCCGGGTACACACCCACTCTATTATACACACACAAAGACAAGAAGGTATACACCACACACAGAAATATACACACATGATGTGAACAACACACACACAAACAGAAAAGTAGGTAGAAACACAAAAATACACACAGTACAAACACACACATACACACACAACAAGGTAGAACAACAGAAATATACACACATGCCATTGACAATACACACACAACTAGTTAAACACACACAAATTAGCATATGAACACATAACACACAAACAAACTAGGTAGACACACATGCAAATACACACAAAACACACAACAAGGTGGACATCACATGCCCAAACACACACATACAACAAGATAGACATCACAGACCCAAACACACAAACACATACAACAAAGTAGATGCCACACACCAGAGCACCACAAGACACATGACAAGGTAGACACCACACACAGAAGATACACATGACATGGACAACACACGCACCTAGACAGGTATAAAAACACTAGACACAAAGAGATGAACACACACACACACACACACATTATGTGGACAACACACACACAAATATACATCCCCATCACATTAATAACAAAGTAAAACACTCAAATGAATTCTCAAAATTAGCCTAGGAATCCTATTAAATTCCTGTTAAAAATCTGTGAAAGTGACTCCTGTTCCTTTGAATGAGGGAGAGTAAAAAAAAAGAGAGAGAGAGAACGAGGGAGCGAGGGGAGGAGGTGGATGAAGATAAACGAGAAGGATGCAATCTATCCGTCAAGCAGTGTGTGTGTGTGTGTGTGTGTGTGTGTGTGCCTGATTAGGCGTCGCATTCAAAAGGAAAACAATATTCATTCACTTAGAGCGCCGTCTTTGTTGTGATGCGGAGAATAGAAGGAGAAAAAACAGCTTCTCCATTAGTCTAATTCCGTAGGTGCTGTCAAGTCCGAGCCGGCCGTCCGTACCCATCTCAAATCAAATGAAAAGCGATCAATGCGACATCAAAGAAGGAGAGAGAAAGAGAGGGAGAAAGAGAGAGAAAGTACAGCAGCAGAAACATTCAAATGGATTTCATTCCTACCACTGATAATAAAACAAATTGTCCAATTTAAATAGATTCCCTCATAAATAAAGGGAGGGGAAAAAAGAGTAGTGACTTTCCAATTTTTTTAAATAAAAATATAAACAAATCTTTCGCAGCACTTCTGTTCCTCGTCTCGATAGCAGACTAAGGCAATATCGACGCGAGAGATGTCAATATTAAGCCCAGCCGTCCCACTATATAGGCCCATTGATGTGTGTGTAAAGGCAGCTAGAGCTAAATATCCAATAGAACCTGATGGGAAACAGAGCTGTGTTCCCTCTGCTGATGCTTCGATTTTTGTGTGCTCATGATTGTAAGAAGGTTTTGTATCAGTGTAACTCTAGCAGGAATCTGTTTAAAAGAAATGTGCTAATCCCAACCCAAGAGATTCACTGTCTTTCAACCCTCATTACAAGAGGCACTCCAGCCCAAGACGCTAATGTGGCTAACGATGAATGAAAGCTAATGGTACACAGATTAGCCAACACTCAGCCCAAAAACTAACAAAGAATGAAAGCTAACGGCACTCTGATTATACAGCAGATATTCAGCTCCGAGACGCTAATAAGGCTAACAACAAATGAAAGCTAATGGAACTCAGATTAGCCGATATTCAGCCCAAAGATGCTAATGTGGCTAACAATGACTGGAAGCTAATGGTACTCCAATTAGTTATCACTCTGCTGACATGTGCTAATGTGGCTATCAGCTGATTGGAAGACCATTAGCTTTCATCCGTTATTAGCGCTTTCGGGTAAAATATCTCTTTATCAACGAGACCCAAAGAGCAGAGTGAATGATATTTTAGCTTTTTGGAGGAAAGACAAGATGGTTGTGTCGGGGCAACTCTGAAGTCTTGAGTGCTTAAATCGAACCTACACAGACATATCTGAAGTAACGTGAGTTGCTGAAGGCTATTTCGAAATAAAAACGGAGAAAAAAATGACGGAAAGAAATTGAAAGAAAATCAAGTGCGTTCTTCAGAAGCTAAAAAGCACTTCATGCGGGAAGAGAAAGGTAAATAACAGAAGGACGTTTTCATCCGCTGTAAATGGTTAAATTCCACTAAATGTTGTGTGTGTGTGTATTTTTCTTATATTCATCCACCACTCAAAAAAGATGGAATTTTTTAGACATTTTAGTCACTCTTATGAGAATAATCTCTGTGAACAAAAATAAAGCTTTTAGACCAACTTGACAAACTTAAAGAACCAAACAGTTAGTTTGAAAGAGTAGTGTACAGCTTTTTGGCAGCGCCTGGAAAGCAGTGTTTGGGGATGGCACTGGTCCGGAACTTCCGATCACGAGGCCAACTATTAGGGCCGTGATATACTTAATGCTTCATGACGCGTACTCTTGCGCACGCTGCTGCTACGCAAGAAGTGTACTGACTATACTTGCGCGTGTACTTTTTCTTAATCTTGAGGAGTCCAGCAGGTGACAGTGTACACTATAAAAGCATCCAGTCCGCCATAAAGTGACAGAAGAAGAGGAAGAACAGTGCGAGGAAACATGAAGTGAAATGAGGGAAGAAAGACGTTGAAAATTATTTGCATTCGGATGTTACGTAGGTGCAAAAAATACAACAAAACTGTTGTGTTGATAGCAAATAACCGTGCTGACGTCACGTACCAAAACTTGAACACACTGCCACCCCAATTTTTGCTGGAACTGCAACTGGCGCACACGTCGCGTTACTTTCTGATGACGTGCTCAGCGGACGCGTCAAAATAAGGTTGAGAACGCACGGCAGCCATGATGCATGCGCTTAAGCGTTCTGGGGTGCATTTCCCAAAAGCAACTAACATAGTGTACATTAGCAACTAACATATTGTTGCTAACATAGTTAGCAATACGTTAGCAACTATGCTTTTGGGAAACGCACTCCAGAGCGTTAAGTATATCTCGGCCCTTACGTTACCAACTGACGTTTTCAAGTGTATTTGTTAAGATATATATGAGCAGAAATGAAACCGAATCAGTAAGAAACTAAATCACAAGTTTTATCAGAATGCAATATTATATCAGTTCAATGGACAGAGATTCGATGTCTACCGTTGTTGCAACGTTGCAATTTCAATTCAACAAGTAATCGATATCAGACAATGACTTCCATTCATATCAAATCCCATAAAGCAGCTAAACTATTATTAGATGTTGTTATTCCTGAGCTTAACTAGATATTTAAATGAACTTAAATTAACTTTTTAAATTAAAGTTTAATATAAATGATGTTACGTTATGTATGATGTCTGATCTATGTTTTCTTTTTGGATCGATGCTATGGGCTCATTGATTACTGAATCGCTGTATCAGTGTAGATCAATGCATCGTTTTTTTGAGACCTAGACAAAGATTCACAAGGGCATCGCTATTACATTATACATAATCAGCCCTTGGGGGAAGTTGCCTGCATTGCTTGGTGGTAAGTGGTGCCTCTGGACACACTGAATTCATAGTCCTGGAGTGTGTAATGAGCTGCTCAGCAGCTGTGTATTGTTCATTCATTGTGTTCATTTTGTGCTCAAATTAAAAAACGGGAAAAATGGAAAACAGGCTCATATTACAGTTTTTTTTTTGTGGCGCACAGGTGTCATGACCCAAAAGTGACCGATCTCAAGTAAGCTAAAGAAGTTTCTAAGACAGTCAGGATGCAGTGGTCTTTAAGTAGTCAAGGCCAATTGTAACCACATCACTGCCTAGTACATCTGTGCAATGAGCAGTGGAAGAAAGAGTGCTATTCAGATTAACGCCCAGACTCTTATCCTGTGTGGAAATGAGAATATGGTGCATCCATCAATGAAGAGGGTAATGAGAGGACTTTGCCAGCAAAAGATTTAGATCCCGGTGAGAAGGAATTCATTGTTACTGCTGCTTCTTCATCCGTATCTTGATGTCATTGAGACAGGCAGTAAGAGTTTTAAGAGTGAGAGCAGAGACGGGTTTAGTGGACATTTAAAGCTGGCTGTCATCAGCGTACAAGTGGAAGCATATCTTAATGATAGAGGACATTGCCTAAAGGAAGCAGGTGAGTGATAAAACGGAGGGGCCCCAACACAGAGGCTTGCGGTACTCAGTGAGAAACTGACTGGTAATACAGAATTTTAAATGTAGGAGAGGTGGAGAACAATCCGGAATAGTGCAATACCACAAACCCCAATGTCAGCTTGTAGTTTTAGATGGATTTAATGAAATTTAGCATTGTGTTAAAGTTTGGGCTAAGCTCATTTAGCAATATTTTAAAGGTTTTTGTTCAAATTTTAAGACTTGAAGAAAACCCAGGAAAAAGGAACGTAAACCAGCTTCTTGGATTTAAACCAGGACTGACTTTTGTCATGCTTAGGGCAAAAATCAGATTTAAATAATGTAAAAAAGATTCCCATTTTTAAGATGAGATTGGATTTACCCTTGTGTGATTTCTGCATATGAACGAGATATTAGAAATCTGTCAGTAGTTATTGGGGTCTTTGGGTCTAAGCAGCAATTTTCACATTAGGAATGTTGAATCTTTCATTGAGGAAGGAAACTGAGAAAGTGGTAAGAGAGATTCTGATTGCAGACGTTAAAAACAGAATGGGACTCATTCACCATCCTTTCTTAAGTAAATACTATTTACTTAAGATTCCAACCTGTTTTCTCATTTAAGATGTATTCCTAGATAAGAACAGAATCTACAGCTACTGAAGAGCACTCTTGTGCATTTGTTTACTGCATGCTTGATCGTGTAAGCATTAGCTTATTGGGTTTTCTTCAATTTAACAGTTGTACAACATTATACTATTAGTAACTTTATGTATTGTACTGTACAGTATTGCCACTCTAAACTGCTGCTGATCTGGCATACATTTTATTGCAGACAATCGAAATTGTAATCCTCTTCTCTTGACTGCTGCTACAATATTTGCTCAACTACTGAATATTGAACATTGCTGTACATATCACTGGACATTTTTTCTCATTGACTATCTGTACAAAGTATTGAAAGTATTGCACAGACTCTAGTCCTCCACTGCTGTTACAATATCTGCACATACTTGAATGTTAGCCCAGACTTTATAACAGATACTGTTTTATTTCATAGACTGTAAAGAATTTTTCATATTGAAACTGTTACTGACCTCATGCACATTCAGTGTAAAAACTCCAAGACCATAATTGTAGGCTGAAAACTGCATCCTAATTGTCTCTCTTTCTACTTAAAGTGTATATTTTATATTCTATTTACATATTGTTTAGTCTATGTGCCTTATTTGATCTTTGTTGGTTGCACTGTTAAAAGCTGGAGCCACGTCGTCTCGTCTCTGTATACTTGTACAGTATTTAGCAGAGATGACAATAAAGTCTTGACTTTGACTTTGAAGACCATATTTTAGAATCAAACTGAGAAAACATTGGTGAATGAGGCCCTGTGAAGTTTGAGGATTGGATCCAAATGGGATGTGGAAGAACTAGAGGTGATAATTGATTTTTTAGAAATGTGCAGAAGGCTGTGGTCACATCGAAGTGTTTAATGACTGAATCAATGACCTTTGCTAATGGTAAATCATTCTGCATAGTGTAAGTAGAGGTCATCTTCTGGTGAATTGTTAAATTTTTTGAGTTTTAGTGCACAAGGTTTGTGTTCAGACTCACCGGGAGGCATCCACTGGTTAGCTGAAGGCTTCTCTTTGGTGTTGGCCTGTTCCCATTCAAGGTCATCATCGCGTCCCTGGCTGTACCCGCACGAGCTGTACGGCTTTTCAAAACTGCAGTCGCCTGCAACAAAAAAGAGAGAATTTAGAACGCCATTGCGTTTTCTTCCATTACCTCGTACTCACAAACCAATGGCCACATAAATTACACTCTACGGCGTTTTTCGCCTCCAACCCCACACCAACCCTCCCTCCTTTCTCCTGATCCGGGGCGTTTCATAACGTGAAAGGCCAAACATGGAGAGCAGCTTTAAGTGAGATGGAGAGAGGGATGAGGGAGCCAGACGCGCCGCAACATATATTAGCGTCATTAGCCGCGCGGCGGGCCAATTCCGCCGTGACAGAAATGAAGTGTCCAAACTCCATCATCGTTAAGCGCCGCGCTCCCGCCGCGCCGTCGGGCATAAATTTGATTCATATCCGCCGCGGCATGCGACCCGACTTCCCTCGCCGATCGGCCCCGCGTTTATCTCTCATCTGGACTAATCTTTCCCGCGGGACGCGAGCACCGACAGACGCTCGTAGCCGCTGCAGATGTGAAAGGCAGATGCAGATGTGTCTAACCACAACACACTGACGTACAATACCCCAGGTACACACACAATGTCAAAAATGGAAGAGCTACAATAGATTTCAATTTATCACTCCGTCATGCGTCAAATACACTTTTGGTCCGAGTAGGGAGTTTACACAAGCACACTGTGTTCCCATTATGAAATGGAGAAATTTAAAATAAACTACTGTGGGAAGGCGGTGGTAGTATAAGGGTAGGATACTCTAAAAGTAGAAGTCGTAAGTTCAAATCTTGATCTATCCTTCCTCCAGAACAATCCTACTTCGCCACTTAACAAGACCCGGAACCCCAAGTTAGTCCAGAGCAAGAATGTCTCTGTAATTAGGAAATGGACAAGAGCATCTGCTAAATGTCGTGAATATAAAAGCTAAACTCTTAAGCTTTTCAGTGTCCTTTGCTGCATCAATACTGCACCATTTTCTGTGTCACTGCCAAAAAATGAAAGTCTTCTTCTTCTTCTTTCTCTTTCAGCTTTTCCCTTCAGGGGTCGCCACAGCGAATCATCTGTCTCCATTTAGTCCTATCTTCTGCATCCTCGACCCTCACACCAACTAACTTCATGTCCTCTTTCACCGCATCCATAAATCTCCTTTTTGGTCTTCCTCTCAGCCTCCTGCCTGGTGGCTCCAACCTCAGCATCCTTCTACCTGTGTAATCATTGTCTCTCCTCTGGACATGTCCAAACCATCTCAGTCTGGCCTCTCTGACTTTATCTCCAAAACATCTAACGTGAGCTGTCCCTCTGATGAACTCATTCCTGATCCTATCCATGCTCGTCACTCCCAAAGAGAACCTCAACATCTTGAGCTCTGCAACCTCCAGTTCTGCCTCCTGTCTTTTCCTCATTGGCACTGTCTCCAAACCATACAACATCGCTGGTCTCACTACTGTCTTGTTGCCAAAAAACGAAAGTAATAGGTAGAATTTGTGCAAATTTTCAAGAGAGTTTCCCTTCCAATGTTGCATATTGTTATTCATTAGCTAGACATTTTGGGTTTTTTTTCCCTTCTGAGTTAGAACAAGATTAGAACAAGCCCTGCCTTTCCTCCGGGCATGCTCTACGCAGGATGATTAGGTTGTATCTGTTGCTCCATAATGTCGTCTCTCAGTATCTTTGGGGCAGTTGGTGGCATAACGGTAGGGTGTTTGCCCTGTGATCAGAAGGTCACAGGTTCAAATCCAGGGCTGGTAAAGTTGCCACTGAGGTATTCATGAGCAAGGTACCATCTCCAAGCACTGTTCCCCGGGCGCTTGTTAGCTGTCCACTGCTGCTTCACGGATGGGTTAAATGCAGAGGTCACATTTTGTTGTGGTGCACTGTGTGCTGTGCTGTGTTCACAAGGACAAATAATTACTCACTTTCTTTTTTCACTTTCACATCTACTGCCCTAAAATGAGAAAGGGGTCCAGACATGTTGAAAACAGTGTTTGAGTGATTTTCACTGGGTCAAAGATGGGTCAAATACACACTGATGGGTCAAATATACACTTGATTGTGGTACACTGTGAGCTGTGCTGTGTTCACAATGACAAATAATCACTCACTTTTTCATTGTGAGTTAAAAATTGTATGCAATGAATGGTGTCTCTAGTGAAAGGATAATGGCTGGAGGAGTTTAACGGACAAAAAATGATGAAGAGAAGTAAGCAATCACAATAATGCAGTTGCTCTCACTGCTTGTTTCACCTCCACTATTCCTGCGTCTGATCCTCCCAATAACTATGTGATAAAGTCATGAGTTTCCCTTTATTACTAATCCCTAAGCAGATTAGTTCCCCTTTATTGATCCGACTGCCTACACTGTTAATAAAGTCTGATTCCAACTCGCCACTCGAGAAAACCGCATCCATCTTCATTGCCAGTTTGACAGAAAATCCATGTATTTTTAAAGTCCTAAGAGATCGCAACAATTATTACGTTTCCCATGAATTCTAAGGCCAGACGTTAGATGCATTCGTGGATAAAACTGCTGGAGTTTTATCCACACTTTCCGAAAAATATACTTTGTATAAGTGCGAAATCTGCCAAAGCAACAGATTGGGTTTTCGGCAGCTGCAATGTTACTTGTTTACCACACAGAGATTAAGAGCAACACAAGCGTTTGCTTTACCGAGATGATCCAGCTTTAAAAAGCAGCAGCAAAGCCAGGTACATAAAAGGCATTTTAGTGTAATGGAGATTCGGTGTTGGAAAAAAAAGCTTTTAAAAGCAGAACGAGGGATTCAATTGTACGCGATAAGAAAAGCGTTAAGGCACAAACAGGGCCGTTTGGGCAGCCGCTAGCAGAAACTCGCGCCTCGGCCCATTACGGGGAGGCGTTTTAAAGCGTAAACACGCCGACGCAAGCAGATGCACGGCTACGATTATTGCTGGGATTTTGACCACGTCGACTTCAGACTCCCAACGTCGCTAAGTGCATCGTGAACGACCTTACGCCAAGCCCGAGGAATTAGCCGCGCTCCGGAGCAAATGGGAAATAAAGGTGAAAGGCATCAATATTTCAAGAAGCCACTCGCAGGTTCATCATAAATCCTGAACCCAAGCAGCAACATGACGGCGAGGCGGCGCTCGCATACAAACACACTGAGATACAACTGATGGAACTCAGGACCTTCTTGCTGTGAGACGACAGTGCTAACCACCACCACCACAACACCGCAGCATTTTTGTCTTATCAGAACCAGTTCTCATATATAAAAATGTCCTCACACAGGTAGGAAAATCTCAAGTTTCCTGTCTTTTAATGAACATACACACAAACACACACACACAGAAACACTGCCCAGTGCTCACGTCCACATACACACATTGACAGACACCCTTCTTTGCATTCACACACTTCAACATATGCTTGGCTAATACTTCTGTCTCCCTCTTTGTGTTCAGTCACGCACACAAAACGCACACACACACATAAACACACATACACACACACACAAAAGAATGCCTGCATGGTCCAAAAAAGCCTGAACCACTGCGCTTTTGCCCTCTCCGGGCTTTGTAGTAAGTGTGTATCAGCATGCCAGGACCGATCCATCATCACCTCTGAAGCATGACGACTGCTGTAGCATACGCTTGCTCCTTTGTGTGTTTTTGTGTGTGTGTTTTGTCATGTGTGTCTGTGTGTGTGTGCGCGCATGAACTCTGCTCTTTGTTTTCCTCCCTTCATCAGAGAGATGACATTTACAGCACACGGCCAAACGAGTCTGCAAATGAGCTCCGGCCTGCCACACAAAACACAACCACGCCCCCAAATCTCACACACACACACACACACACACAACATCATTAACACCCATCCTGTCTCTCCAACTAATGACATGCCTCTGCTTTTGTATAAGAATGCATTTATGTGGACTGAATAGGAAAATAGGATTTTTGATGTGTCTTGTATTTATGTGTGTGTGTGTGTGCCCAAGTTCCAACGTGGTTACCTGGAGATAATCTACCTTTGCATGCGACTCTGTTTTCACACCTCGGCGTACGTGTTTTGTCTGTTTTTTATTTATTTTTTTAGCGTCCGGGCTTTAAGCCGATAGCTGCCTGATATCTCCTTTTGTTCTCAGCCGAGCCAACGGATGGAGAGAGAGAGACAAGATTTAAGAGGACTTGGCAAAAACGAGAGAAAGAGAGTAATAACACAGGAGAATGGCCTCATCTTCCTTTCTCCCGGCGCTGAGAGACGCTGGGCTGTCTGTTTAGAGACAGACGGGTTACGCCGCGACAGGGTCTTAAATCCTGGGCAACGCGGGAGGAAATCTATCCTGATTTTTAACACCAGCTCGCAGGACAAATCGGGTCTCTCACATTCGCAGCAGTGAACTCGTAAAATAAGTAAAGTAGGAGAGATAAACTATGTTTAAAAACTCTTTACGGCCTCTTTTCAAGAGTTGTGGTAATAATATGTCGTGTAATAGGAGTCTTTTTTTAAATCTAACCTGCATCAAATAAGAAAATTATCCATAATTTTAAAGAGTATAAATGTGAATATGTGAATATGGGACCACAGCACAACACAAAGTGCACCACAATGAAATGTGACCTCCGCGTTCTCTGAAGGAGCACTGGCCTTTTTTTTTGGCAGCGCCCCCCAGGGATCGGTGCTTGTTGATGGTACCTAGCTCATAAGTACCTCAGTGGTACCTTTACCGGTCTGGGACTTGAACTGTTGACCCTCCGATCACAACTCCCTAACTGTTACACTACCGACTGCCCTGATAATGTAATTTGTGCTATTAAAGATCGACCGATACAGGACTTTAAGCATCGCCGATTTTGATATTTGATTTAAAAAGCTGATCATTTCGGGGTTTTTTTTAAACACAGAACATGAAGACTTCTCCTATTATATGTTATTTGTAGTTAAAGGTCCCACTTTATAAATTCTTTCAACAAGTTAAAATAGGTCTATGAGCTAAACATGTCTCTGAAGTAGTTTGCTGAAAACACCTCTCAGATTAGGCATTTTCACCTGCTTTTTACCACTCTATTTCAGTCCCATTCAGAACAAGCTGTTTCTCAATAGCATTCCTAAATGCAAATGAGCCGCTGCTGCCCACACACACGTCCCACTCCGGAACTGGGGTGTGGTCAGCACGGCGAGAGTTTACCTCACGTGAAAATAACCGACACGGTTGCTGCTAACAGACCATCCATACAGCCGTACATGTTCAACACAACACTCCACCGGGAGACTTCGTCATAGTGACTCCTACGCTAGCGCTTGCAAGAAAACATCAGGAAGCGCTAGAAGTTCTACCTGGTGGGCGGAACTTCTCAGATTGGAGGGTGGAGTTGTTCAAATGTCCCCTACTGTGATGTAGAAGTAGGGGAGAAGTTTAAACAGCTGGTTTAAGCACATGATTTCTGACATTTTTCGAACGCAATTGACCATTTTTTACAAATCAAACTTACAATGTGTGTAGAGGCAGTAGAGAGTGGCATAACGGTTGGGTGTTAAGGTCGCAGGTTGGATCAGGATCAGGACCAGGACCTGTAAAGGTGTCACTGAGGTACTTTATGAGCAAGGTACCGTCCCCAAGCACTGCTCACCGGGCGCTGCCCATGTCAGCTGCTCACTACTCCTTTACGGATGGGTCAAATGCAGAGGTCACATTTCATCGTGGTGAACTGTATGCTGTGCTGTGCTGTGGTGTGTTCACAATGACAAATATAATCATGACACGTATTGTACTGTTTCAGTAATAATCAGGCCTCATTAGGCACTGAGCAGGACTGGGAGCTTTGCCGAGCAGATCTTGGACTAAGATCACCGCAAGAAGCGATCACAGATGATCACATGTGCTCTGAGACGCTCGCGATCTCCGCTGGGCCGCGGATGTCGTGTGCGTGTTGTTGACTATCTAACCGAGCATCTGGTTGAAGAGATAATTGTCGCTCTTTGGCTGTTTTCGTGTAAAACTGTCCTCCGCCATAAAATAGTTGCCAGTCACACTGGAACCCTCCCAAGTTCTAATTAACATTAAATTAGCTGTGAGACTGTTTCATTAGGAATAGGAATGGAACCGAGAAGACTTTTTACAGCCAATGCTGACAATTCACATCCAAAACCTCGACTAACAGAAATATCACCAGCATTCCCATGTTGATTACAGGACAAGTGATGCACCAGCACAGATGGACGTACAGATGATTTCATTAGAGCCCATATGATAAATCGTGATGCCAATCGGAACCAATTGCCAATAAATCTGTATCAGTATTTATTCATTCATTTATTATCCGAACTGCTTAATCCCAACCGGGGTCGCGGGGAGGTGGGGGTGGGGACCAGAGCCTATCCCGGGAACTACGGGCGCAAGGTGGGGAACAACCCTGGACAGGTGCCAACAAACCGCAGGGCACACACGCACAATCACACTCACATTCACACTTTACGGGGTCGCCGATTAATCTGTAGTGCATGCTTTTGGACTGTGGGGGGAAACCGTAGTACCCGGCGGACACCCACGCGAAACCACGCTTTCTAAAATTTGTATGCCGTAGCCAAAAAATCCGTATGATCACTATGCAGTATGAGTGTGGGGGGGAGGTTTTTTTAAAGTTACTTTTTAGATATTTGCATTCAATTCATTATTCAGAAAGATGCCCAAATCTTCTGGAAATGTTTTAAATAAAAATAAGAATAATTTCTAAAAAGTGATTTTAGTAATGAAACGGGACTGCATGTCACAGACCACCTGCAATGCTGCTGCAGACCACTAGGGGGCAGTGGACTGGCGGTTGAAAACCTCAGTTATAATCGATTATGGTCTGCCATTGCATCGATGAAGAATCGTCCACGTCTGCCTCGCGATGCATCAATTATGCGATTAATTTAAACTCCCCTACTAACTACAGGGACAGTTCTGCTGGAGTAAGGTTATTAGGGTAGAAGCTCTGGCAGCAAGGCTGAGCTGGATTTAAACCCACAACCTCTGTAAGGCGTTGCATTATTTCGGCGAGTGTGGAACAATACTGATGCTAATATCCGTTTTCTATTTAACAGTCAGCAGCGCTCTGGTAAGAGATCCGTCTGGCATCATAACAAGGGCCTGGCCTGCGTTAGTCGGGTCACCGGTCCGCTTCTGTAGCCCCAGCTGTGCGTCCAGATGCTCGGCCGGCTTTACAGGTTAGAGCCAGACCCAGCTAACGAACAGCAGCGCCGATCAGCAGCGATTAGCTCTCGCCCCCTTACGTCCTAATCGCACAGAAAATAATAAAACGGTACGACTCGGCGCTCTAGTTTCGGGAACTCTGACCAAAAGGTAGCAATGCCCTGACTCTGTATTTTTAAATTGCGTCCCAAAAGTATTCAGGCCATCTGGTATCATATTACAACACCAATGAAAAAAAATCCAATTTTACATATTTCAGTCAATTTTCAAGTACGCACAATTGAAATTGCTCAAGAATTGAAAATGTTTAATAGAGTGATTCATGTAAATCTTGAATGAATCTGGATGAAAAAATTAAAAGCGTATAATGTAGATTAAATACATATTTTTGAATGTATTTTAGTTTATATTATTATGCTTAATTCAATAATTAATGTTTGTTTTTATAAAACTTAGCAAATTTCTTTCATATATTTAAAACAGTATAAAATATAAACGTATTTTTAACTAAAATGTATTTTTAAGATTTAAGATTTATTATTTTATTTGTAATTTGAAAACTCAAGGGAACAAAATGAATTTAAAATAGTGTATGTAAATTACAAATAAAATATCTGATTAACTTTTTGGTTCTATATATATTTATTATTATAAAACATTACATATTTTTTATAAGAATGATACAGATTTATTTTATACGCAGTCATATTTGATTAAGCATAATCAAATCATTTACATTTTGATTTCGTAAATTTGAGTAAATTTCTCTCATATTTGTTATTTCAAAAACTCCAAGAATAAAAATAAATTCACAGAACAGAGGTTTAAAATTACAACAAATTATGTAAATAAAAAAATGTTAGATCGTCATCAAAGTATGGGTTCCCAAACTGTATAGAAAACATTAAGTGTCCCTCTAAGAGTGAATTTCATTTAAGAGTGTATTTTTAATTTTAAAGTTTAAGAAAAAGTAAAAGGTCCCTAATGTAGGGTAAAGTCTTATGTGAATTTATCAATGTCCAGTTTAACAAAATTCCTATCCAGCTAATAGTGAAGCAAAAGCCCAAATATCTTTCCTTTTATTAGTAATTAGTAAAGTATTATCTCTTGGGACTTTAAAGCTAGGGGAGGCAAAATTCTAAACACTGTACTCCAAAAGTCTGTCGAGTTAGTTGACTTCCAAACGTGATCTAAATTTGATTCTGCAGGTTTACATTGATCAGAGATTATCCAAGTTAGAGTCGTGGGTTTCCATGGTGATCAGCCTAACAGTCCGTTTTGAGCACCTCTTCTTAAACAGAATCAAATCATTTATCTAAAGTTTAAGTTGGTCACAAATCTTGTTTTTTTTGTTCAGCGAATAAGCGAGAATGTCGCGATTGCTTTAGCTTTACCGCCGTTGCCTAAGCGCTGGCCCTGAGGGGGAATAAATCAGTGCTGGGCTGAACACGACTGGTGTCAGTCTTTTTTTGGTGAAAAACATAGTGGTTTTGGCTCCGTTCTGCCAGCCTTGCAGCTTGGAGCCTGAATGATGTGGCTCCGGGGAGCGCCAGTAGGTTATCACGCTGCTTAATATGCAGTGTCGTACATCAAAAAGACAAACGCCGAGCAATCCGGGGCCCTGACGCGGCGACGCGGCGGAGAGAAGAGCCCCGACTACTGTCACTGAAAGCTCTCTGCTGAATACTTCACATGCCGCTAATCTTTTATATATTTTCAAAAGCCCGTTCTTGCCCTACACGAGGCGCTGGGAGCCAGCGTGAGACCCTTTAGCATGCAAGTGTGTGTGTGTGTGTGTGTGAGAGACTGTGTGAGGCCCCACTGCATGTGTTAGCAAATACTGACTTAATGTCGGCCCATTGATCATCCGTGTTTGCCCTCCACAAATGTATGTTTGTTCCCACAAATGCGCATAAATCTCCCACTCAGGAGTCGTGGGGAACGAAATTTGTTTCCATCACTGCTCGCGCTCAGTAGGTCCCGCCCCGACCAGGCATCCGTCTCACACACACGTGCACACACCTCACCTAACGCCTAACACGCACACATTTTATATCTAGACATGGGCTCAAAAACGCCTTGTAAATAATAGCAGCTATTTACAAGTTTCACATTTTGAACTTCAAAACCCTAACGCTAATTCCGAGCTCAGCACAACTTGGACGAATGCAAGCCCTGATTTCTGATGGATTCTCGTCGCTAACAAGCGCTCATTTGCACTAGCGCTCGATGCTACCAAAACACGGCAAGTCCCATGAGGACGACAGGAAATGAGCGTTAGTTAGCGACAGGAGTCTAATAGTTTGCAACCTAGATACACTTTCTACAAGCCATGAAGCATGATTTCATATAGCGATACGTCGTGTAGCTGAGGTTGTGTCATTACAATAGCTACGAAGAAGTGTGGTTAGTTGTGAACTTACACATTAGAGACAATCTAATGTGTAATCACTTTAGTGTACCTAGCGACAAACTCTAGCTAAATAACGGTACGGGGCGCGGTGACTGGCTCTGTCACAGCAAGACGCCCCTGGGTATCTCGGTCGGCCGTAGGGTCTTTCTGTGTGGAGCTTGTATGCGCCCACTGTGTTCGCGTGGGTTTCTTCCCACAGTCCAAAAACACACACTCAAGGTTGATTCATTCATTCATTATCCGAACCGCTTAAACCCAACTGGGGTCGCGGGGAGACCGGAGCCCATCCCGGGAACTACGGACGCAAGGCTGGGAACAACCCTGGGCAGGTGCCAACACACCACAGGACACATACACTCACACAGTCACACACACATTCACCCCATACAGGCCAATTTAGAGTCGCTAATTTACCTATAGTGCATGCTTTTGGACTGTGGGAGGAAACCCGAACACGGGGAGAGCATGGAAACTCCACGCCCGACCCGAGGAATGAATCCAGGACCTTCTCGCCGTGAGGCACCAGCGCTAACCACTGCACCACTGTGCCGCCCACTAGGTCAATTGGTTACTCTAAATTGTCCCTGTAGATGTGTACGTGAGTGTTTATGTGAGAGAGTGTGCCCTGTTGTGTGTTGACGCACGCCCAGGGTTGGTTCCCACCTCACACCCGTAGTCCAGCTGCGGTTCTTATGCCCCATTCGGGATTCAGATAATAAATGAATGAATGAATGAATGAGCGAATAGCCCGACGTTGCCAAATAAGCAATTTCAATCATTTTTGAGACAATAATTTTATATTCAATGATGAAATGATTATGGATTAAAATCCACAAGTTAGTGTACGCATGTAATAACAGAAAATAAACATTTTTGTATTAAATAATACATCATGATTTTTTTGCATAGTTTGATACTGAAAAAATTATGTTTGGCCATATCGCCCAGCTCCACCTAATGTGTCTTGAGTCTTTCCCTCTGACAGATTCTGATAGATGCTGATATTTTTTGCATATCTCATAATGGAATCAGCTCTAATATGCCCCGCTCCTGAAAAATCCAACACACTCTCACTCACAGCAAACACAGCACCATTAACACCGGGACTGCCAACGACCGACACACAAAATACACACGCCATGCAGAATGGCTCACAAGCAGAGAGCAGGATTTAGCCACTTCATATTCCGAGAAGTGCCATGAGTGCAGAGACAGTGAGAGAGAACGAGGGAACGCAAACGAGTGTGACGTAGCATCGCTGCCTCGTGCGCTAATTAAGGCTTAGTGCTGAGCTGCAGCTGACTAGCGAAAGCTGACTAGTACAAACACTGCGGGCAGCCGGAAACCGGGGTCATAATGACTCGGGACTAGGGATGGACGATACCGGGAAAAAAACGCATATTGCAATTTTTTGTTTTCCGAAATATTTTTAAAAGCTTTAAAATTTGCACATAAATATGAGCTAAAACATCATCAGATTTTGCTTTGAGAAGTCCTCAAAATAGATAAATAAATGTAAATAAATGAGACAATAATGTTATGTCACTGCTCATAATTTTATGGGGGAACTATTTCCTGACAGTGATTAGTGAGTGAACACACCACAGCACAGCACACAGTGCACCACAATGTGACCTCTGCATTTGACCCATCCGTGTAGGAGCAGCGGGCAGCTAACAAGTGGAGTAACCGGGGACGGTACCATGCTCATGAGTACCTTAGTGGTACCTTTACCGGTCCTTGGATTCAAACCGGCGACCTTCTGATCACAGGGCGAACCGTTACGCTATCATTTGCTACATAAAGCAGATCTGCCTTGTGCTCCCAAAGTAGTTTAGCACACCTTTAAGGACAAAACCAAACGAGATATAAAACCTTCTCGTCTGCAGCGGAATTAGTCACACAACCATCAGCATTCGGCCTCCGGAACAGGTGTTTGTTCGGCGTTATTTTGCTTCGCGGCCCGTCTTATTTGCTGGAGCACATATTGATTGATTGATTGCGCTCCATCCAAGGACCCCGAAAACAAGGTCCTCGGGGCTAATTCCTTCCCGCACAAAACCCCCGATACAATTATTCGGCGGTAAACAGCGACTCGCACTTTTTTTCCGCCTCTTTCTCTCGAGAGCGGTCGCGCGGAGGTCGCCTTCCTTCCCGCGCCGCTCGCTTCCTTTGTCCTTGGAATGAAATGCCAACACATTATTTCCCCATTTAGCACCGGGGAGTCAAACAGGCCCGACTCCTCCCGATCAAAAAACAAAAGGGGGGCCGGGGAAAGAATGGCGCATTCAAATGAGCTCGCTCCCCCTCCCACCTCTCCAGTCCGCTAGTCGCGGAGTCCCAGAATGCATCTTGTTCCATTACCACCCATTAAAAATCCAAACAGCTGCTGCTAACGCTGTTAACAAAGACAAAAAATCTGCGTCCTCGGTGGGACTCGCTAATGGTAGCTTCCGTAGCAACTGTAACTAGTTGTATATACATCTCTAATCAAGTCGCTAATATGCAGACCCTCCAGGAGTTTGCAATGTTGCGATCGCATCTATTAACGCAAATTCAGCCAATCACCGCAAATTCATTACTACGGTAATTTTCACCAGTTACTGCAACTTTTCTGTAAACTTTTTGACCATTGTCGATTCCCGCAAAGCGTTGACCTTTTAAATCCTCTTTCTTTTCCTTTCTCTCCCCTCCTCGCTCTCTCTTTCCTTCTCTCCGCTCTTTCCTCTCTCTTTTCCTCTTCTCTTCCTCGTTTTCCTCTCTCTTTCCTTCTCTCCGCTCTTTCCTCTCCCTCTCTTTCCTTCTCTCCGCTCTTTCCTCTCTTTCCCTCTCTCCTCTTCCCTCGTTTTCTTGCTCTCTCTTTCCCCTCTCCTTCTTTCACCCTCTCTTTTCCTCTCTTTTCTTCCCCTCTCTTTTTCCTCTCTCTCCGCTTTCCTTTGCTCTCTCTCTTTCCCGCTCTTCTCTTCTATTCCTTCTCTCCCCTTTTCCTCTTCTGTCCTCCTCCTCTCCAGTTCTTTTCATCTGTTCTTCTCTCCTCTTTCCTCTCCACTCTCCTCTTCCCTCGTTTTTCCTCTCTCTTTCACCTACTCTCGGCTCCTCCTCTCTCTTTCCACTCTCCTCTTCCTTCTTTCCTCTCTCTGCTCTTTCCTCTCTCTTTCCCTCCTTCCTCCCTTCCTCTTTTAGTCTCTCTACTCTTCCTTTCTCTTTCCCTACTCTACCTAATTTTCCTCTCCTTTTTCACCTCCGCTCTTCCTCTCTCTTTCCCTCTCCTCTTCCTCGTTTTCCTCTCTCTTTCCTGCTCTCCTCTTCCTCGTTTTCCTCTCTCTTTCCTTCTCTCCGCTCTTTGCTCTCTCTTTCCCGTTTTCCTCTTCATGTTTTCCTCTCTCTTTCCTTCTCTCCGCTCTTTGCTCTCTCTTTCCCACTTTCCTCTTTTTCAAAATCAAATAATCTGTGTGGATAATTTTGCGCTACATCGCCTCTGGACGCTCGGTTAAGCAATCTTGTAGCTAGAGGCAGGCAGGGAGCCGAGATGAAGACGGGAGAAGCAGTTTACAGGCTATCCGTCAGGTTTAAAGGAAGAAGCGATCAACTAAATTTCTTGTGGCTTCTTCATTTAAGCATTTATCGTCTCCCAGCCAGTGCTCGAGTTGCCACAGCTCTAACCGGGACACTTGACAAGGCTGGTGGTGGCAAGGAATGCGTGTGTGTTTGATTGGAGAAACTGCTTTAAAAGAGAGATTTAATTTTTCCCGAGCCAGACGGACAGAGGGACTTAGAGCTCCGTTCTCTTCTGTTTTTTCCAGCTCCACAAACAGCCAACGCTATGTTATTAGTGGGGTTTGCACTCACACACACACATACACACAAACTGGCGTTTGAAAGCCCAACACTCGGGCGTTTCAAAAGAAATCTGTCCATCTTTTTTTAATGGCGTGAGCCAGAGCTGAGAATAAATCGGCCTCCCCGATAGTGGGCCAATTTCTCCTAAAAGATTTTCCAGTCAGACTTAAAAAGGCCTTTTGTTATCGCACCTGGAACAAAAGTAAACTTTCGAGCCGCCGGGAGAGGCAGAGGAGAGGTTCTCACAGGGACGTTTATACACACCCATGCACACACACACACGCACGCGCGCGCAGGCAGGTAAGAAGAGTGGCATTGTGTTGGTTGATGGTGGAAGGCTGAAATGTGTCATAGGGTGTGTAAAGGCCAAAAGCTCGAGCATCTACTACGCCGCTGGAGTTTTACACACTGCAGGAATCTGGTGGTGGGGAGTTGTGCCAAGCGCTGTGGTGTGTTACATAACTCGAGGTGTGTGTTAATGCTTGTGATATTCGATAAAGTCATAAACAAAACTGGAGTAAAAAACAGTGACACGCAGTGACCCGAGTGAAGGTCAGAACAGTCCAATTATGGAGAATTAATGTCCATGTTATCGCTGTAATTAAAACACTGACTCCATATATCACTCTCTTCTTACTGTTACTACTGCACTCACCACTTCATCCCTCCCTCTCTCTCTCTCTCTCTCTCTCTCTCCCTCTCTCTCTCTACCACTCTGTTCTTTCTCTCTCTCCTTTCTCTCTCTACCCTCATTTCTCTCTCTCTCTCTCTCTCTCTCTCCCCTCTCTACCACTCCATTCTCTCTCTCTCCCTCTCTCTACCCTCATTCTCTCTCTCTCTCTCCCTCTCTCTCTCTACTACTCATTCTCTCTCTCTCTCTCTCTCTCTCTCTCTCTCCCTCTCTCTACCACTCATTCTCTCTCTCTCTCTCTCCCTACCACACTTCTCTCTCTCTCTCTCTCTCTCTCTCTCTACCATGTTCTCTTTTTTTCTCTCTCTCTACCCACATTTTGTCTCTCTCCCTACCACTCATTCTCTCTCTCTACCCACACTTCTCCTCTCTCTAACCTCTTCCTCTCCCTCTCTCTCTCCCCACTCATTCTCTCTTTCTGCAACTCTCTCTCTCTACTCTCCTCTGCGTTTTCCCCTTTCTCTCCAGCTCTCTTCTCTCTCCTCTCTCCCTCTCTACCACTTCTCTCTCTCTCCTCTCTCTCTCTACCTCATTCTCTCTCTCTCTCTCTCCCTCTCTACCACACTTCTCTCTCTCTCTCCTCTCTCTCTCTACCACTCTTCTCTCTCTCTCTCTCCCTCTCTACCACACTTCTCTCTCTCTCTCTCTCTCTCTCTCTCTCTCTCTCTCTCTCTCTCTACCTCTTCTCTCTCTCTCTCTCTCTACCTCTGTTCTCTCTCTCTCTCTCTCTCTCTCTCTCTCTCTCTCTCCCCTCTCTCTACCCTCATTCTCTCTCTCTCTCTCTCTCCCTACCCACTCATTCTCTCTCTCTCTACCCACACTTCTCTCTCTCTCTCTCTCTCTCTCTCTCTCCACCACCTTCTCTCTCTCTCTCTCTCTCTCTCCTACCACCTCTTCTCTCTCTCCTCTCTCTCTACCCTCATTCTCTCTCTCTCTTTCTCACTCATTCTCTCTCTTTCTCTAGCTGTTTCTCGTTACCTCTATTTCTCTCTCTCCTCTTTCTTTTTCCTCTCTTTCCCTCTTTTCTTTCTCTTTCCCTATCTTCTCTTTTTCGTCTCTCTTTCCTTGTCCTCTTTCTCTTCTCTCTCTCCCTCCATCTCCATCTCTCTTCTCTGCATCAAGCTTCTCCATCTCTTTCTCACTCTGTTTTTCCACCTCCTTTCCCATCCAATCTCTGCTCTCTGCTTCACTCACCTTCTCTCTCATTCCCTCAGTTTCCCTGTCTACCAATCTCTATCTCTCTCTCGTTCACCGTCCCTCGCTTTCTCTATCCCGCACCTTCATTCCTACCCTCTCTCTCCCTCTCCTTTCCCATTCCTCCAGCAGGTGCTGCTCACACCATCTTCTCCTCTTCCTCCCTCTGACAATTTGCCAATTACCATCCCGCTCCACTAGGAAATCACAGGTCATTCCTGCACTCGTTCCCTCTCCTAGAACTTTC
>JAVGVS010000027.1:2039451-2076951 GCA_032718565.1 Distichodus sexfasciatus | reverse complement strand
GTAAAAGATAGAACAGAAATGTGGGAGGGAGAGAGAAATATGAAAGAGAGAGAGAGAGAGAGAGAGAGAAGCGACATGGAAGCCCAGGACAGAGAAGGTGGGAGAGAGGGAGAGAAAAAATGAAAGAGCAAATGAAAGTAAGGGAGAGACAGAGGGAGAGAGAGAGAGAGAGAGCAAAACCATAAAGAGACTAAGGGGCAGGAAGGGAGAGTGTGTGAGGAAAAAGAACAGAGAAAAAAGTGGAAGGGACAAGAAAGACTAAGATAGAAAGAAAGACAGAGGGGGAAAAGAGAGATAGAAACATATATGGAAGGAAGAGTGAAAGAGGGAAAAGTAGAGCGAAAGAAATAAAGTGAGAGTGAAAGGGAGAAAGAAGGAAAAAAGTATAGAGGAGATTGAGATAGAGAGAGAGAGAACTTTAGAGATAGAGATAGATAGAGACATGATTACAATGAAAAGGAAGCATGAAAGAGAGAAATAAAGAGACTCTTTCCTCTTTCTCACTTCTTCTCGCTCCCTCCATCTCTCTCTCCCTCCCTTTTCTCATCCTCTCTTTCACTCATTCATACCCTCTCTCAGTTGCTGTCTCTGCATCAATAAGCTTTTCTTTTTCTTGTCGTTCTCTCTCTCTCTCTCTCTCTCTCTCTTTCTCACTCTTTTTCCACCTTCTTTTTCACCCAATCTCTCACTCTCTTCTCTGCTCCACTCACCTTCTCTCCGTTCCTATCAATCTCACGAGCGAGAGGTTTCAGGTAAACACCCGGCTGAAGGGAATGAGTAGATAGAGAAAAGGCAACAAGATAGAGAGTGAGTACAAGAAGAGAAACGGAAGAAAAGATTCAGCGAGTCAGTCATTTTTTTCTTTCTCTGCTCTCTGGGTCCAATTTGTCAAACGCGGGGAACTTACGATGCTACAAATGAGTGGGATGAGAGTGGTCTCTGGGGGAGAAGCGCCGATTAGATCTGATCACGCAGATAAACAAAAACATTAACATCCTTTCTTCATGTTGCTTTTAATAAGATCTGGAACAAACCCCACTTTTTTCCTTTTCAGTCTTTTCCTCGCTCTCCTCTGGTCCTCACGGTGAGAATAATTCAAGGCTGAACGCTTATCGTCACGGCGCTCCCTTGTAAAATTGTATTAAATTAAGAGGCGGAAGCGAAAAGGTGCTGCGTTAGTCACGAGCGGCGAACCCGCTCGAAGCCTTTGCGTGCAGAGAGTTCTGACTGCATGAAGACAAGTGTCGGCATTAGCGTCATCGCAGGGCTGCAAATCTAACATTCTCACTGGGACACACACACACACTATGCAGGTGTAACGCAACAATCCGTGCCACAATCTGTAAGTGAAATATATAGAAATACGGTTATTTATCCTGATGTTTGACATATTCACAGACCGACCACAAAAACGCTCACGCTAAGTGCTGAACATCCTTGCCTATGTGCACATGAATGAATGAATGAATGAATGCTATAAGCCAGATAGCGATGAAGCAATTCTAATAGCACTGAGAGAAAATGAAGAGAGGCCAGAGAGACACAAGAGGCAGCAAGAGAAAACACAGAAGTAGAGAGATAAACACTTTGCAGGAGAGCGAGAAGGAGAAAGCGCTGAGGAGAAAGAGAGAAATACAGAGGAGAAAGAGAGAAACAAAAAGAGCAGTGAAAGACGACAGAGAGAGAGAAATAAAGACAAAGGAAATCACACTGGTCATGTTACAACTTTTTTGCTGTTCGATACACAAGAAAAACACATCAGGTCGTCATTTCTCACATTCTCAAATAGAACTGTTCAACATATTTGGTTTGAAAACATCCTGTACTTTTGTAAATCATTGTCATATGAAAATCTAAAATAAAAAAACTCGAAATAAAAAATTACTCATAGAATTATAGCAAATTTTCTAACCAAATGTATCTTCATTCATTGTCAAACTACAGTTTATACGACTAATGAAAACTACAGAGACTGTATTGTTTGTGTCACTCTTCTGTCAGAATAATGAGACCAAATAGTCTTTATTTACACTTTGTATTAAAATGAAAGCTCAACACAGCCTACGTCACAAAGGCTTTCAGAAGACGGCAGAAAAATCTAAGAGTAGAACTGGAGTAAGAGATAAATTTGACCTTAAATTTACTTTGCTCTCCTGCAAATGTGCTAGTAGTCGTCCAGGCCGGTCACACAGCGCACCGCTGCTCCCTCCACACAATCCCCAGCGTCTAAACTAACATGGCAGGTGTCCAAAGCAATCACACAATTCCATTTAATTTCTAACACAATTTCCCCACCACAGCATATAACCCTTTTCTTTTGGTTAACAAGCTCTCGGCCGTAACCGTTGGTCCGTAAGTGCTGTTTCCAGCGCGTGCTTAGCTTCCTGCGAGCCAAAAAAACCCCATGAGACAAAGGCTGTTATTCCCCAAACAGTCTTCAAATTGAAAGGCTAGACCACGCGGTCAGCATCTTTATCCACATCCTGGTTTTATTTACTTTCGACAATATGAAACCTTGCTTTGTGAGAATCTCGTCTGACCGATTTTACACTGAATTTAGCTACAAAAAAAAACAACATTTTTTTCACATTATTAGCATTAGGTCTCAACTGCATGTTGACACTCAATTAAAATGAGATCCCAGATCGAGGGGAAAAATGAGAAATTGCAATGAATATTTTCTTTTTCTTTCTATTGTTCTGTCTACAGTGATTCTTCATGCAGTGGCAAACACTAACCAGCAGTAAGGGTGCTGAAATTAATCACATAATCGATGCGTTTCAATGAGGACGTGCGTTGACCGTAGTCGGTTATATCATAATGACGACTGGCAGGTGATTTTCTGGCTGCATAGAAAAATTCTAGATAAGAAGAACATCCCAGCAGTAACTATAGCTGCCTGATCTGTGATCCAAGTGAAGTAATGTAGAATAATTGATGGGATGCACTATGATGCATCGATATGTCGTATCAAATAGAATAGTTGGCAAGATAATCGTAGTTGAATCGATTTGTGAGACCAGTGAAGGTTCAAACCTCACCAGCGGCATTACAAAGTACCGTATGTTGATCAAATGCGGATTCTTTCGGATTTCCTGCTTCCATATTCAATCATGTGTAATTACAAAAGATAAAATATGACATTAATTTTGAATTTATAATCTTTACAAGATAGACTGACATATATATATATATATATATATATATATATATATATATATATATATATATATATATATACATGTATATATATATGTCTGTATATATATATATATATATATATATATATATATACACACAATACATATATATGTATATATATATATACATATTTTTTTTATTCATTTTTCAGTTCATGAAATTATAATATATTTTGATAAGCCTAGGTTTAGCCTTAGAATGTCTGGAATGACACTGCATGAAATAAAACGATCTATATATGAATATTCAAATATTTCAAATTATAATCTTTTGCCAGAATCATGTATTTTGATGCTGTAAAAGTTAATAAATATAATTTATGTATAATCTCAAAACATACAACAGACTTACCAAAAACATAAGTTTTTATTTTAGATATATAATATATAATAATATTTTATAGATATTTAAAGATTCAATTTATGAAATTATAATATATTTTTATAAGCCCAGGTGTAGCCAAAAATGTCTGGAAATGAAACTGTATGAAATGAAATTATACATATAATAGTTTCATTCAAATATTCAAACATAGGCTATATACATATACATATACATATATACATATACATATACATATATATATATATATATAATTGCTTAATTTCAGCTGGGATGAATAAAGTTCTCTGATTCTGATAAATATATATCTAATATAATATATAATATATATTTTTTTGCCCCCAAAAATATAAACCTGCTAAAAATGCTAAAGCTGTTGAGCTTCAGTATGTTTCACCAGCGTTCAGCCTGTCCACAAGCTTGGGTGGGACTGCTCAGGTGTGTTCAGAGATTTTAATCCCATAAAGTGCTTCACACAGACATGTTTCTGGGCTCTGAGGTTTCTTTACACAGGTCAAATCCACTGATAAACCCCTGGCCCAGTGATCCTGGAGGAACAGAGTTCACTCCTGATCCAGCCTGAGATGCCAAATGAGAACTCAGCTTCCATTAAGATGCTAGTTACCTAAAAAAGGTCAGGATCATTATGCTTCATTACGTACATATGCATCCTGTAATATCGCAAATTAAGAGAGGAGTCGAAGATGAAAACAAGCTATTCATCCTCAGCGTCTCGTCCCATTAGACTCCGGGGTCCTTCAGGCTGTGTGCTCTGCTGAATAGTCATGAGACAACACACTTTCATCATTCTGTCTCCGAGCTGAATTATTAGGTTGATATAGAGGTTTTAAACCTAAACCTAAACCTAAACCCTGATATGTTATTACAAAACCTAAACCTGAACCTGAAAAAAATCTCTTTCTACTCTCTTTATTTCTCTCGCTTTACTTTCTCTCTAATCTCAACGTTCTCTGTGTATTCTCTCTCCATTTCTCCCACTCATCATTTCTCCACTGCTCTTTCTACTTCTCTTTCTACTCTTCCTACCTCCCTCCATTTTTCTCTCTTTTTATCTCTCTCTCTGCTTTTTCTCCCCATTTCTCTCTCTTCATCTCTTTCTCTTCCTCGCTCCCTATGTACTTTCTCACTCCATCTTCCAGTTCCTCTCTGTACGTTTTTCTCAGTCTCTCCAGTTCTTGCTCTGTACTTTCTCCATCCTTCTCTCCATTTATCTCTGTATTTTCTCATTCTCTCCATTTCTTGCTCTGTACTTTCTCCCTTCATCCCCCCGTTTCTCTCTATATACTTTCTTCCTCCATCTCTCCATTTCTTGCTCTGTACTTTCTCCCTCCATCTCGCAATTTCTCTTTCTTTCTACTGTCTCTCTCCATCCACCTCTCTTTCTGCATTCTTTCTCCACCTACCTCCACTTTCTCTCTCTGCTTTCTCACTCCATCCTCCTCCATTTCTCTCTCTCTTTCTCCACCTTTCTCTCTATTTGTATCTCTGTCTGACTCTCTCTCTTCTTTTATTCATCTCGCTCTCTCTTTCCTCTCTATTTCTCATTCTCTCTCCATTTCTCTCTCTTCCTCCCCTTCCATTTCTCTCTTCTTTCTTTCTTTGTCTTTCTCTCACTAACATAACTTCTGTCTCGGTTTCCATGGACAGTTTGATTATGAGTCATTCCGTTTGTAGCTGCTGCTGGTTATGAGGTTTGGAGAGAGAGAGAGAGAGAGAGAGAGGATTTGCAGGTTTTAATTGACGAAGGAACAAATAGCATTTTGCACCTGAGTGGTTTGGAATTTAAGCAGTTGGGTGGCATCAATTAATTGTGGCCAAAACAAAACGAGGTCTAGGCTGCCAGTCCTGAAGCCTCATTACTGTTTTGAATAATTAAATCCAATTATTGTATGAAGGCAGCTGACCTATTTCTCCACTGACTGTAGCGACAGCGCAGTGCTAACATAGCGCTACAGCACAGCCACGCAGCTCAGTGCTAACATTCCATTACAGCAGACTGTGGTTCAATGCTAACATATCGCTACAGCATAGCCGCACGGCTCAACACTAAAGTTCCACTACAGTAGGATGTGGTTCAATGCTAACATACCGCTACAGCATGGCCACATGGCTAAACACTGAAGTTCCACTACGGCACAATGTAGTTCAACGCTAACATAACGGTACAGAAGAGCCACGCGACTCAGTGCTAACATTCCATTACAACACGCTGAGGTTCAACGCTAACACACCGCTACAGTTCCACTACAGCAGGCTGAGGTTCAACGCTAACACGCCGCTACAGCACAGCCGCACGGCTCAGTGCTAAAGTTCCACTACAGCAGGCTGAGGTTCAACGCTAACACGCCGCTACAGCACAGCCGCACGGCTCAGTGCTAAAGTTCCACTACAGCAGGCTGAGGTTCAACGCTAACACGCCGCTACAGCACAGCCGCAATTTTATTTTTTATTTCTCTCACTGTGTCTCTCTATCCTTCCTGTTAATCACTCTCCCTCCGCAGGCCTCTCTCTCTCCATCTCCCTCTATTATCCCTCCATCTCGTCTCCTCTTGCTCTCCACATCTCTCTTTTCATGGTTCTTCTCTTTCTCTCATTTATTTTTAAATCTCAAATTTCCTGATTGTATGTCGTTTGCCTTCTCTTTATTTCTCTCTCTCTCACACACACACATTCTCCATCTCCCTCTTTTACCTGTCTCTCCCTCATAATTTTCCTTCCTCTCATAGTTTTCCTTTCTGTCTCAATTTCTCTCTCTTCCTTCTTTCTCTCTCCACCTTTCTCTGTACTTTCTCTATCCATCACTCTCTCCATTTCTCTTTCTTTCTCCTGTTTCTGTTCATCTCTCTCTCTTTCTATGTTCTTTCTCCATCTACCTCTACGTTCTCATTTTCTCTCTGTGCTTCCTCACTCCATCTTTCTCTTTCTATTTTTTCTCTCCATCTTTCTCCGACTTTCCATTGTTCTTTCTATTTCCCTCTCTCCTAATTTTTCTTCTCTCATAGTTAGATTTTCTGTCTCCATTTTTCTCTACGTGCCTTCATTTCTTTTTTCTCTCATTGTATCTCTCTGTCGTTCCTTTCTTCATTTCTCTCGCTCTCTCTCTCACTCACACACACCCCCTTCCCCCTCCTCTGTTCTTATTCTTTCCTTTTGGCACCTTCTCAATAAATTGTCTTTACCTACAATCTCAGTCCCTTGACATTCATCGTTTTAACCCAAATGAGCCTCGAGTCAAACAGCGCTGATGAGCTTAATAACACCCTAAAAACCCACTCCACCTAGCCTACATTTACTCCTGCCTTAAAGCAACAGATTTCAGAGCTTGGTTTGGCTAAATTAGTCCTTATTTACACAACATCTCCATGCAGAACTCAGATTCAAATTAACTCCAGCTCATTAAAAAACTAAAATTTGCAACAGAAATGAACATAAAATGCTTGTTTTTTTTGCCAGAAAATTGACAATGAATATTCAGGTGTGATCAGGTAAGAGCCATCTGTTTGGGGTCCTGAGCGGTAAAAGTTGCAAAGAAAATGTGATATGAGATAATGTGAGACAGTATAAAGTCATAAAAAAGTGAATTTTTTTGGATAAAACTGACAAAATCTCAGTAGTGCATGTCCTGTTTGTGTAAATGTAAATGGAATCTAGAACAGAGCTCGTCTGATCAATCAGCATACCGATATTATCAGTCGATGTTAGAACAACTGCTGATAATCTGACATCGAGGATTATTCACTTTATTCTCCATGGTTACAAGGAAGACACAATTTTTGTTTACTTTATGTTCAAACTACCGGTTACCCAGCAGATCACTGACGCTCACGGGGTCCGGGGTTGCCACAATAATTGGAAAGGGAGGTGACTTTCTCTTCAGCAGGAGTGCTTTACTAGCAAAAAGAAGTGGCTTGAAATGTTGTGGGTCAGCTTTTTACCTCTACACATCTCCTTCCAACGAAGAAGACCGGCGTCTTTGGCTGAGGGCGCTGAATTTTTTTTAAAAATCCCAAAAAGCAGTGTGTTCGTTCTTTTCATTTTGTGGAGGGAAAACCGCATAACACCCATTTCCAGAGACATAGTGGAAGTGAGTGATTATTTGGCATTGTGAACACACCACAGCACACCTCACAGTGCACCACATCCGAATGTGACCTCTGCATTTAACCCATCTGTGAAGGAGCAGTGGGCAGCTAATAAGCGTCTGGGGAGCAGTGCTCGGGGACGGTACCTCGCTCATAAATACCTCAGTGGTAACTTTACCGGCCCTGGATTCAAACCTGATCACGGGGCGAACACCCTACCATTACGCCACCAACTGCAGCTTGGCTATAAAACTCCAGTGAAGCGTCCGAATCGGGTGCTTGTGAGGCTGTTCAGGTAAGTTTAACTTAAGTTTAACATAACTCTGAGCGCTAACGCCAGTGAGCCCGCTAGATCGAGTTAGCTATGCTTCCGTTAATCGTGGTGCTGAGAGCGTTTAAGAGTAACATGCTTTCAAAATATAGATGCAGAAACACTACAACAACACCATGTCGCAGTAAAATGTCGCTGTAAGTGACTGGAGGCCAACTTCTCATGTCATCTACCCACTCTATTAGTCGCCTCAGGTGTGGTAATATTTGTGACCCTCCACGGCAAAACCAGTCGCTTGTCGCAACGGAGGTTTCCGAGAAAAACGACCGTTTATGTTGTGTGGGGTAAAATTTTGGATTTTTTGTTTTTAGTGTTTTGAAACAGTGGAAGGTCTATACTGTACTGTTGTGAAGAAATTTCGCTGAAAAACTTCCTCTTTCCATCCTAAAAACGTGACTTTCTTGAGATGAGGAATTCAATTCCAGCAGAATGTTAAAAGTTTCTGTTTTGACCGCTCTACTTCAATATTTACGGTAAATCCACTGGTTGACTAGCGTGAAGATATTTCTCCGGAATCCATCTTCGTCTCCTGAGTTCAGTTAACCTAACGCAGGTAGGCTATCCGTGTGGCTGTGAATGCAGCGTAAGCTACTGTAAATACAAACGTAGCCGCGACCGCACCAAGCGTCTGTGAGTGCTACGTCGATAGTCAACTTCAAAGGCAGATTTCTCCGTTTCTCACTTGGCGTGACAGGAGAAACCCGACTCCTTTGAATGTTGATATCTCAGTCATATGTCGTCCGATTCATTCCATATAGGTATCGTTTTGAAGGTTGATTTACGCCCTTTCATGAAAACATAACTCCATTTTGAAAATTTGCGACAAACGACTGGTTTTACCGTGGAGGGTCACATTTTACCAATGGTCTCCTCCCATGTAATGTCCATGTTGAAGTGGCCTAGACCTTGCAGCTGACTAGCTAACCGAAGGTTCCAACACAAAGTGCAAGAAAAACACACTCACTCTACACACTTTTTTACACAAACACATTAGTTTCTGGTTTTGATTTGTTTAATTTATATTGTGTCTTGTTTATTCAAGATTCAAGAATTAAGGGAGTGATTATTTGTCATTGTGAACGCAGCACATCACAGCAGTGATCAGTGGTACTTTTATCAGTCTGGGGCTTGAACCAACAACCTTCTGATCAGAGGGCCAACTGCCTAACCATTACGCCTTCAACTGTCCCTAATTAGCAAAATGTGAAACGTTTACGTACAAATTATGGATCCTGGAAAATGGGACCTAATGTGTATGGTTTTTACTTAGGGATCGGAAGGTCGCCGGTTCAAGTCCCAGACTGGTAAAGGCACCACTGAGGTACTCGCCAACTGCCCCAAAATTTAAAATAACATTTAGGAATAAAATCAATATAAGGTGATACATCACCGTCTTTTTGTTTACGTATTATACCATTATCAAAATCACTATCAGTCTTAAATATTCTGTATCGGTTGAGCTCTAGTCTAGAGACAACCTAATTCAGACCCGCAACGCTGTAGGCGCCCGAGATACACCAAAACACAGCAACACACACATCTACTTACACCTACTCGTGCGCCCACATACACGGCACAACCGCGTCTCAGCAAGCGCAAACACAAGCCAAAATCCACATATATATTTAAATTGTTTTTCGCATCTCTCCCACAAGGCCGTTATCGTTTGCCAGCCCCAAACGCGATGCTACGTTTGAGAATCTTCAATATTAACTGTTTTACAAACTCGGTTTCTAAAGTACCTGTCAAGAGCACTCGGGTGTCACATTATTCCAGCAACTAACTCGCTGCCAGTCTGTTTACAGCATTACGCCAGCCATCTGTCAATGCCACACACACACACACACATGCACACACACGTACACACACTTGCATACGGCAAGCCTGAGCTCTTGATTAATAATTACTCCAAAGGAGAGGCAGCACTGCACTAGCTGCATTATTTAGCGGCCGCCCGGCGTAACAAAGGCCCATCCGTTGGCACGGCGGAACTGAGATTCCCGACAGGTGACGGAATGACTGACTGGGATTGCGAATTCCGAGATGAAGAGACGTGGCGCACAGCTTCGGGGGGGAGGAACAGATGTGGCAGGATCTGATACGTTGAACCCTAAAGAGGTACGTGGAGGCTGGAGGAAGGACTAAGATGAGCAGCACCTGGCTAGAGCTGGTTTTAAAAATCGATCTCCCCATTGGGTTCGATCTATACTTTAACGATGTGATATCGAGTCAAAATTTCCGAGATCGGGTCGAAAATTTTCAAATCAGAAGTGCAAAGTGCAAAGAACTACGGCCAAAAATAATATGTATTATATATAATTATTCATTATTATTAATTATTTTCTGGCAAAACAAGTTTAGTTTGATTTATTTTATAAAGAATAGCATTTCCAACAGATGTATATATATACGTTTTGATTAATGCCTAAAAACACAAAAAAGCCAGCACTGGAGAATAGTTGCCCTCTAGTGGACAAGTTACAATAGCACACAATTTTTCCATTTCTTGTCATTTATTAGCCATTATAAACGATGAGATAAATTTATCTGCCATTAGCTCATATGCACCGACAATATCAACATCCCAATATATCGATCAGGCTCTAAAAATGGCATAATGATATATTTTTTAAGGAAAACTTATTCCATATTCCATCAAATCTTTTCGATCCCCAATATATTTTTATTCAGATCCTAGTTATTATTATCATATATAATTATACCAACCTTACTTTTCAAACCTTCATACTAAAAGGCTTGTATCGATGCAATATGACACGATAAATTGTGACATCCCTAATAAATGAGCAGACAGCGCAAGCTCTTGGCCTGAGATCGGCACGTTCCACAAGATTTCATCTGGCCGCGGGGTCTTAGGGCCTCTCCCATGTCATTGAAAATGATATAACAGCCAGACAGTCTGATTGATCCGTTTGCTCGAGTAGACGGAGCTTAGCGGTAAGTGCTTTTTTATAAGAGCTTGTGTGGCTGGTGGTTTGGCAGAGCTCACACACCTCTGAGGAAAATGTGATTGACCTTTGGCTCTGTCGTGAGTAGAGTTGGGATCAAGACCACCTAAACCGAGAACGAGACAAGACCAAAACTCTGAAGGGTCGAGAGCGAGACGAGACGGAGACCGAGACCAGACTAATGCACGTTTTACATCACATGACAAATAAGTGGAAGATGCAAAGCCTAAGCAACATTAAACATGTTTATTCAATATTTCTCTCTTACATATCTATAATGAGGAAATCACTTCGGTGGATGCAGTTATCCAAACTGATCACATCATATGTTAAACTCAACAAACCACAGTGAACACTCCTCAACCCCAAACTCACTGTTTTATTGGCTGCAGAGTTGTTATTATACAGAGACATCCTATGGATTAGTGCTGTGACGATAAATAAGGTTAGTCCCAGACGGAAACACTTCTTTATCCATTTGGTTTCTATTTGTATACAGAATAAAATTATTTGATAACAATTAATACATTTTTCTATATTTATTTTTACCTATTGATTACTCTCTAACATTATAAAATGGGGAAAAAAATTCGGGTCAATTGAAAATGAAGAAATGCTAAAGTTTTGGGTAATTTTGAGCCGATTTGGACTCATTTTGACCTATAAAATAAGCTACTTTTGGCCTTTCTGGAAGAGAACTACATTTTTGTGCACAATGGCGTTCCATATTTGAGTCGCGAGTGCTATACGCATGTTTACACCCCAAATAATGTAATTAATGCCTTTATAAGCAATTATTTCAGTTTTTATGCACGGAATTACTCAGAAATAATTCCACATACAGAGGAATGAAGGTAAGTTGAAAGTCTTATGATTCTGACGGTATGTGTGTGGTTTCTGTAAATTAAAGGGATTCTGAGTCAATAAAACACTTTAATAAACAACTCAAAATGCCTGCGTCGGTCTCAAAGAGTTTTAATAGTAAATTAATCAATAGCAGATCTGCATTGTTTATATTTGCATTTATATAGAGCTTTACGTCTTTTCTATCTTACGGTAAGGCTGAGCGATATGACCTCAAATCAATATCACGATTAATTGAACATGTACCGATTACAATTACTCAAAATTATTTTGTTTTTGGGTATTCAGAATTTTAAAATATCACCTTTCATTAAGAATAAAATCAAGCAGAAAGAAAAACTATGCCACTAGCATATAAATAAGTGTAAGATGATTAAAAATTACTAATCAAAGAGGTTGTGAATATCGGTTTTGACTCCCAGCTCGCATCAACCTGTCCTTGTGTAAACGACTATGTTTCACCTGGCGTAACACTGGACGAACGAAGTCAGACGAGCACGATTCTGGCGCTGCGTTTCCGATAAGAGTTGGAGGGAAAGTTGTTTTGTCAGTTGTAGCTCTGCCGTTCACACCTGCGTGTCTCCTCCCTCAGGAGCACCTCCAAACATCTTATCATTTAATTGGCTGCAGAATTGGACGACGGCTCCGTCGCCGCGGAAACGTCATTCGCCGGCGTTGAGGCGTTTGCCCGTGTTTACCCGTCGTTACGGTCGGAGGACGGAGGACAGAGGGACGGCCGTGGTGGGAGGAGAGGGTCAAACGACAGAGATGGACAGAGAAAAGGAAGGAAGAGAGTCCATCACTAACAGCTGTGGGCTCAATACTTCATCCTCTATTCATTGCCATGCGCCACTGGGGGAAATAACACACACACACACACACACACAGACGTATGCTGTTTCTGACTGACACTCCTGTGAATGGAGCACAGAAAAGGTAAAGCAGAAAGGAAGAATGAATGACTGGGGAGCAAGAAAGTGGGAAAGAGATAAAGAACAGAGAACAAAGAGAGTGGGAGTAGGTGAGAGAGAAAGAAAAACAGATCGAGAGAGAGAAAGAGAGAGAGGGAAACAGGTACAGAGGAAGAGGAAGATGCAGAGACAAATAAAAGAGAAGAGTGAAAAATCTGGACAGTAAAAATTAATGAGAGTAAAAAGAATGGAGAAAGAAAGAAAGGAGCAAGAGAGAAGCAGGAAGATATAGAGTAGAGGTCGACCGATATTGGTTCTTCAGGGCTGATATCGATACTGATTATTGCTAGATAACTGATATTGGGAACCAATATGCAAAAATAATGAAAAATAAAATTAAATCTGTCCAATTTTGGTATTTTACAAACACCAACACAAAACTTTATTAAAATAACTTTTTTGTTTATAAATACTTCAACTTTTTACATTATTTAAATTTAACTTTAGACATTATAAAACTGTGAAACTTAAATTTTAAACTTAAAGTTTTAGTATTCCAAATTAAGCAGCAACAGGTTGTGATGAAGAAAGCAAAGCTGCTCAGCGTGTTCTCCACTTAACCTAGATCTCGGTGACGTATAACCAATCAGAGACAGTTGTGGGCAGGACATTAAATGAAGCAGTGAGTCGAGAGAAAACAGCACGGTGGAGAAGAGACGGCAGTGGAGCCACAGCAGCGCACAGTGAAATTACTTAGTATCAGTGATGGTCAAAATTAAACACCAATACCGACAATAAGCAAAATTCATGATATCGGCCCTCAACAATCGACCGTCCTTTAATAAATTAGGGGCGAAAGAAAGAACAAATTAATGACAGAAATAAAGAAAGACAGGAAAAAAGAATAATTAATGACAGAAAGATAGAACGAACAAATTAATGACAGAAAGAAAGAAAGAAAGAGATTCAGGAAAATATAAAGACGAGAAAAGAAGGAAAGTAAGGAAAACAGTCAGAAAAAAAGGATCTAAACCGTAAAAAAGGAACGAGAGTGAAAATGAAGAAAAAGGAGAGAGAAACAGATGAAGAGTAAGAGAATGAGCAAGAAACAGACAGGCGAGAGTGTGGTTGTGTGGCTGTACGCAAGCGATAGAGAGAGAGAGAGAGAGAGAGAGAGAGAGAGAGAATGCGAACGACAGCGAGAGATGTTCTATCACCAGCACAACTTATCAACTCGGCCACACAAAAGCTGGCAGTGTGACTCTCAGTGTGGAGCTGCACACATAGACAAAGTGAAACCCTACCACACACACACACACACGCACCCCACACACACACAGAAGCACAAAGAGGCGCGGGGCATCACGGCCAGTAGACCTGCAGACATGTGAATGGGTTTTATGTCTCTTTTCTCCTGCGTTTTTTTTCAGCGCGTGTTCCAGACAGAGTCGTGTCTCCTGCTTTTCCAGCCGCACTGTTGAGCAGAAACGCAGCCCCAAACCGCCACTGCTTACACACTGACTCTAAACCAGGATACTGTTTACGTGGAAGTAACACACATCTTCAACTGTCCTGCATCACCGGGAATGAGTCAGGGATGATTTGTGCTCATTTATCTCAGTATTGAAGCTTCAAGGCTTCGCTTTAGTATTAACTCACAGGTTATTGGTCATGCAAATTCAAAACGTGTCGCAAACTTGAGCAATATTATGATGACAATTACATTTTCAAGATTCAAGATTCTTTATTTGTCACATAGTTACACAAGTACCAATGTAGCAGAGATGGGGACTCCAGTCACGCATCAAGTCACACAAACAATGACTCGAGATTCGCCCTCAAAGAGTTGAGACTTGACTTGGACTCGAGATTTGGGATTCGCGAACACTCTTTATTTCAAGTAATTATTGTTTCATATTAGGGCTGCAACAAACGACTATTTTTGCGATCGAGTAATCTATCGATTATTTTATCAATTAATCGAGTAATTGGATAAAAAAAATAAAAAAAATGACAATACATTTGTTATTAGGCTTATTCTACTGAGTAGAAGTTAGTCATATACGCTTTATGTTGTTGTATTCAATTGAAAATGAAGAAACATGAAGTTCAAGGGTCATTTTGAACCAATTTGGCCAATAAAATGAGTTGCTTTTGGCCTTTCTGGAAGAGAACGGCATTTCCCACAATCCCCTGTGCAAGCCTCGGAGTCACATCACAATAAAGGGTTCAGCGCATTCCGGAACGAACTATGAAATAAATCGATGGGAAAATCTTAATAAATGGCTGTATAGTGAGTGGAACGTTGGTTGTTGTGGTTATTTATCAGCTAAAATATGCGTTTTGTCTGCGATAAAGGGGACGTTTTGATGGAAATGGAGCGTTTTAGCAAGTAATGGCCCTTACAAATAGCGTGCGTGTTTACGCCGCACAAAATGTCATTTATGCGTTTTTATGCATTTACCTCTGTTTTTGTGCACGGAATATCTCACAAATACGTTCACATACAGAGGGATCTATTCTCGCCTTGATCGCGCCAATGAAAATATTGTGCGTCATTAATAAGCATCTGTGTGAAACACAAGCGGCATATGCTGTAGCGATTTAAATGACCTAAACGAAGCTTCGATTCTAGAAAAATTGCCTCGACCATTTTTTGTACTCGAATTATTCAAGTTATTCGAATAATCGTTTCAGCTCTATTTCTTATCTTAAAAGATAAGATAAAGATAATTATAGCAAAATAGGTTTTCCTCGATAGAAAAAATAGACATAGTCGATATAAAGTCGATAGCACTCATTCCGTCCATCTTTTGATTTCACGAGAAGCCAACGATAATGAAAACAGCGCCGTGCCAAACCGATTGTGTGGTTACCGCTCACGGCAGTCAGGTTGACGGACAGAACAGCCGAACCAATCACGTGGTTGCAAAAGAGTTACAGCTCACGTCAGTTAAGTAAGCGTGGCTTCTCACATGCTAAAGCTGTGGGCTACAGCGGCCGTGTACAACAGTATGTCAGGAGAGCGAGCGAGATAAAACAGACAAAATGACGACAAGCAATACCATTATAGAAAGACACCTCAATGGAAGAGGACATTGTTGGAAAAAAGGGTCCGAAGAATTCCGCAGTTTGGAAATATTTTGGCTCCTTAAAGTCCGATACCAAGCAGAGTAGCACACACTGCAAACTGTGTCAAAAGCATGTTCAGACAAAGACCGGTAATACTAGAGCTGAAACGAACATTCGAATACACAAAAATACTTCGTTTAATTTATTTCACTCGCTAGAGCACGCGGCCGCTTGTGTTTCACACGGACGCATATTAATGTTTTTAGTGGCGCGATCAAGACAAGAGCCGATCCCTGCGTATGTGAAAGTATTTGTGAGATGTTCCGTGCACAAAAACAGAAGTAAATGCATAAAAACGCATAAATGACATTTTTCGCAATGTAAACACGCGCTGTATTTATGAGCTCGCGCGTGAGCACCATTACTCTCTAAAACGCTTTATAGTCACATGGCTCCGAGGGGGTGCGGGGGATTGTGGTAAATGTAGTAGCCATAGAATGACTTATATTGACAGTGATTTGACTTATATCGTGATATATATCGATATCGGCTGATATTTAAAAAAATATCGAGATAAGATTTTTCTCCACATTGCCCAGCCCTACTGCAAACCCTCATCCAAACTGAAAAATATTGTGGTAAACAGTGTATTTTGTGACACCACAAAATAAACGATAGAGTATAAAATGAAACGATCGATACACATCATCATATCGTACAGCCCCACACACTAGATATGTGGTTTGTGGACTAAAATGATCTGAGAGCCTTGTATATAATATTTTTTTTGTGTAATTTTTTTCATAAACCTTTAGGCCTTTTTTGTCCCTGTGTGTGTGTGTGTGTATGTGTGTGTGTGCGTGTATGCGCTAGTGAGTGAGTGTGTGTGGGTGTATGTGAGCATTTCAGTTTGTGTGTTCCATCGCCAGCGGTAGGGCGCTCTGGCTTGGCAGGGAACAGTGGGTCTCATCACAAAAAGCCACAGGGTTAACAAGACACACACACACACACACACACACGCTCTGCTAATGCCGCCGGAGGAGCTGTAGGTTTACGCACAGGGACAGGAAGGGGCGGGGCATGAGAGGAGAAGGGGAGTCTGGGAAATTGGGGGCGGCTCAATAGTGAAGACGTTTGAAACGGATCGCTTCGGTCAACAAAGGCTCTGGTGGCATCATCCAGTCGTGGAGCTGATCAATCTGGGGGACGGAAAAGACAGACTCAGATCACACACACACACACACAGCGTCGATCTGTCCGGTCTCACAGGGAGAGGAAGGAAAGTCGAAGATCTGATTCCCTTTTTTCCCTCTCTCTCTCTCTCTCTCTCTCTCTCTCTCCCACTGTTCTCCTCTTCCTCTTCCTCTTCCTCCTCCTCCTCCGTTTCAAGGTCGACACAACAACCATCCAGGAACTTGCCGCTTTGTTGATGCCTCCCTGGCACCCGACATTGGGGTGTGGGAGAAGAAATGTTTTCTTTAAAAAAAAAAATCGCATTTGCGGAGGAGAAACTTTCTGCAGCTATCACCGTAAATAAACACTAATTGGTAGCTAATTTTCTTAGCTGTTGCCTGGCTGATTTGCTGCCTTCGGGCGGGGGATGAATAATTCATCGGCGCTCGCTTTCGTCTTTTTTGCGTTTCGCGGCCTACCAGGCGCGGCATTCATTACGCCATGGTGCCGGCGGATTCCGGGCGCCGGGTATTAGAATAATATGCATATTGGGTGTTCTCTCTCTGTCCCGGGGCGTTGGCACGCGCCAATAGGGCTTCCTTTGGCACGGATCGAGAGAGAGAGAGAGACGGAGAGAGAAGAAGGAGACGACAGCCTCGTGCCTTGTTTGTACAGAAGAGCGATAGCAAAAGCGAGAAAAGCGAGAGATCAGAGGCGACTGCTATCAACGTCACAGCGGACAGGTGTTTCCGCGGTGATACGCTGGGGTACGTGTGTGTGTGTGTGTGTGTGTCAGTGAGCGAGTGTGTGTTTGCATGAGGAAGCGAGTTCGGTGCTTAAAAAATGGAGGAATGTATGTCAACTAAGCTCGCCTCTGGCCACAGCGACGGATGCAATGAGCGAGGCTTTAGCGAAACGTGACCCGGAGCTCAACAACAACAACATAAAACACAACGGACAACAACAGCAGAAGCGCAGATAAACGACTTAAACCCCGTCTTACACAACCTGCCCCATGGGGCTGCTCTTTTCCAAAAGGATTCCGACTAGTGTCAAATAAAGATAATAAATACAGACTTGCTAGAAAAAATAATCATCTTTAATTTAGTAAAATCAATTAATTCATTACGTCTTGTTAACCCTGTGGCTTTATCGTTGATGCTCACTGTTAGCCGCCAAGCCAGAGATCATCAAGAAAAAATTAGGACAAAGCAGATAGCGACTTGCATTTAATATGTATAATTCATAGCTATTAGAAAAATAAAATTCATTTATTTCCAAAATAAAGGAATCATTCCTCAGGTAATAACCCCTCCAGGATTTCACTGCCTTTTTTGAGATCGTTGCGGCCTTAAAATGCCTGATTTTGCGGCCACCTTTTCTAAAAAAAAAATTGTGATGAAAGTTGAGGTGTTTTTAGACGTTTTGTTGCAATAAAGTTGCGGGAGCAAGTCAATGTTGCGGAGAAATTTGCGATTTCATTCCCCTTTATAGTGATTTTTTAAAAATTAATTAAAATCCAGGGAACAAAGCTATTATTATATTAAATGCTATTTTTTTAAGGAAAATGTCAGACTTTTTTTCCACACGTTACCTGCATCTTCTAAACAATTAAGTGAGTTCACTGATGTATGGCTCAATGTTTCGCAGGAAACAACAATGAAATTGCAGAAAAGTTGCAGTAATTGATCAGAACTGTATGATAGTAATGAAGGGGTGGCTGACATCTGGAAATCCTGGAGGGTCTGTAATAAAATAAGTTAATTAAAAAAAAAACGTTACTATAAAATTAGATCAGTTGGCCAGCAGTCGACACTTAATTTCAGTATGGAAGCTTTACCGTTGTTGCAAATGCATTTTTGATCAACCATGTCTGATTACGAGGTATTTGATAAATCATGTATTTCCTTATTGCAAGTTTTTTTATTTATTGCTATATTTAATAAGGCCCAGAATTTATGGGTTTTACACGTTTTGGATGACTAAAACAGGGGATCGATTAAAATAAAAGCTTTAACTATGTTCTCCAAAACCGCAGAAAGCAGTTCAAGTGTCCAAGTTCAGTTCTGGGTCCAGAACTAGAGGCAGTTGGTGATGCAATGTTTAGGGCGTTTGTCCCGTGATCGGACGGACGCCGGTTCAAATCCCGGACCACTGAGGTACAGTGAGCAAGGTACCGTCTCCAAGCAATGCTCCCCGGACCCTGGCAAAAAAAAGGCTGCCCACTGTTCCTTCTCAGATGGGTCAAATGCAGTGGTGACATTTGGCTGTGGTGCACTATGTGCCGTGTTGTGTTCACAATGACAAATAATCACTCACTTAAATTCACTTTAATTCCATCACATAAATCACACAGACATTTACATGAAAAATTATCTTCCCTTTTAATAAAAAATAGACTTCCTGTTTAATATAAAGTGACATTACGACACGTATGATGTATGATCGATGTGTTCATGTTTGGATCGATGCTTATGGAATCGATGTCTGGAGGTAGACTGGTGTATCATTCCACCCCTACATTTCTGCACGTTCACAAATCAACTCTAACTAGACAATATGGTCTCGGCCTCGTTTCTATCTCTACATCTTCTCTCTCTCTCTCTCTCTCTACTCCTGGGGTTCCTAATAAAGTGTCCGGCGAGTGTAAACGTGAAAGAGAAGTGACATGCGAGTTTGTGCCGTTAATTTCCAAAACCTGTTTTCTCCAAACCGACATACGAACACTTCACACGAAACCAATGCTGAGAAATGCGTCTGATACGGTTTGAAGTGAACTCACTAGTTTTTATCATTCCGGCCTCGGCTCTTGCGCTCCCACTGAAGTTGGTATCGCCTGGGGCATACACACACTTATAACACACACACACGCGGATCCCTCATCAAATTCATCATGCTGCTGTCTCACCACATAAAAGACATATCTGGAGAAAATTATTGACTTACCGACATGCCTCGTCCCCATCAACACACACACACACGCACAGACACACTTAAACACACACACACACAGACACACACAAACACACACACACAAACACACACACACACTATAACACACACACACTTAAACACACACACACTTTAACACACATACACTTTAACACACTCACACTTAAACACACACACACACAGACACACTTAAACACACACACACACACTTTAACACACACACACTTTAACACACACACACTTTAACACACACACACACAAAGAGAGATACAGACAAACACTTCTGTCATATCTCTACAACTTTCACCTTTGGTGTTGAAGGCAGAGACAAGGTGACATTGCTGGCCTTTTGTGTCTTCTAACGCATATGTATGTGTGTGTGTGTGAGAATGTCAGCAGGGCGTGAGCGTCGCTGTGGTGAAATGGCATTGTGAGCGTGTGAGTGAGGTGTGTGCAGCACCCATGTGCTCCCTGTCTCCTCCCATCAGCCTTAGCAGAGGGAACGACACAAGCCTTGGGGCACTGAGAGAGAGAGGGAGAGAGAGAGAGGGATGAAGGTGGAGAGACCAAAGAGACAGAGAGATAAAGAGACAAGACAAGGACGCAAAGAAAGAGAAAGGGAAAAAGAAAGGTGGAGAAAGATGGAAGCAGAACAACAACGTGAAAGAGCGGCATAAAGAGAAAGCGTGGAAGTGAAAGACAAAAAGAGGGAGAAGGAGAGAGTGAGTGGGAGAGGGAGAGTAAGAGAGGGAAATCAAAGAGAGACATGTTGAGAAAGAGTGAGAGAGAGAGAGAGAGAGAGAGAGAGAGAGAGATGGAGATAAATGGATGGAGAGAAAATGAAAGAAAAGAAAGTGAGAAAGAGACGCAACAAAAAGAGTGATAAAAAGAGAGACAATGACTGGCAGAAAGAGGGAGAGAGAGACAACAACAGAACATGAGAGAGTGAGAAAAAAATGAAAGAAAGATAGTGAAGGAAAAGGTGGAAAGAGAGAGAGAGAGAGAGAGAGAGAGAGAGGATTCAAAGGAGAAAATGAAATGGATGGAGAGAGGAGGAGGAAGATATGTTGAGAGAGAGAGAGAGAGAGAGAGAGAGAGAGAGAGAGAAAGAAGTTTGGATGAATAGAAAGTGATGCAGAAAGAAAGAGTGAGAGTTAAAGACAGTAAGAAGGAGAGGGACAATAAGAGAATAATTGAGCATGAAAAAAGACACCGGGAGAGAGAAGAAACATCATCCCTCCATTCATGCCTTCATCTCTCCTTCCACCCCTCTTTTCATCTTTTCTTCCAACCATCTCTCCATTCCATCATCCATCTCTCCATCCCATCGCTTCATCCCTCCATCCATCTGTCCATCCCATCCCTTCATCCATCTCTTCATTCAACTCTCCTTCCATCCTTCCATTCAGCTCCCCATCCTTCCATCCATCTCTCCATCCCATCTTCCATCTCTCCATCCCATCCCTTCATCCCTCCATCCATCTCTCCATCCCATCCCTTCATCCCTCTTTCCATCTCTCCATCCCTTTATCTATCTCTCCATCCCATCCATTCATCCCTCCATCCCTTCATCCATCTCTCTATCCCATCCCTTCATCCCTCCATCCATCTCTTCATTCCTTCATTCAACTCTCTTCCCCTCCATCCATCTCTCCTTCCTTCTCTCCATTCCTCCATCCATCTCTTCATCCCTCTATTCATCTGTCCATCCCATCCCTTCATCCCTCCATCCCATCATCCATCTCTCCAACCCATCCCTTCATCCCTCCAGCCATCTCTCCATCCCTTCATCCATCTCTCCATCCCATCCCTTCATCCCTCTCTCCATCCCATCCCTTCATCCCTCTTTCCATCTCTCCATCCCTTCATCCATCTCTCCATCCCATCCCTTCATTCCTCCATCCATCTCTTCATCCCTCTACTCATCTGTCCATCCCATCCCTTCATCCCTCCATCCCATCATCCATCTTTCCAACCCATCCCTTCATCCCTCCAGCCATCTCTCCATCCCTTCATCCCCCTCTCCATCCCATCCCTTCATCCCCCCATCCATCTCTCCATCCCATCCCTTCATCCCCCCATCCATCTCTCCATCCCTTCATCCATCTCTCCTTCCATCTCTCCCTCCATCCCTTCATCTCTATGAGTTCGGGGGAGCCCACAGACTTCCCCGACAGCAGAGCGTGACGACTTACTCAGCACAGCCCCGGCGAGAAAACACACACGCTAGTTTGGCGACGGCCGCTGTGTATGTATATGTGTGTGTGTGTGTGTGTGTGTGTGTGGTGTGCCATGTGTGTGTGTGTGTGTGTGTGTGTGCATATGTCCTCCCTCTCCCTGCTGGGTGAGAGAAGCAGGCAGCGTGTTTAACTTCAGTTAGAGCTCATTAATCCTGTATCCTCTCTGGCGGCTCGTGTGTGTGTGTGTGTGTGTGTGTGTCCCGGCATGTTGATTTTCACACCGGGCCGAGATGAGGCAGCGCCCTGACCGATCCGACGAGTGTGTGAGTGTGTGTTGGCATCTTGGAGGTGATTAAGGGTGTCAAGTGTGTCTGAAGTTAAGAGTGTGTGTCTGGATGTGTGTGTGTGTGTGTGTCGTGGCAGACATTAAAGGCTATTACATCAATATGATCAACAGCTTAGAATGCGCTCTCATTAGGAGCCTTCACACACACACACACACACGTTTGCCGTCTGCAGCCCAAACATCTCTCTCTCTCTCCTCTCTCTCTCTCTCTCTCTGCTCTTCCTCTCCTATCTGCCTTTCTATCTCTCTCCCTCATCATCCCTCCGTTCATCTCTCCATCCATCCCACCTTCCACCTCTGTCCCTCCATCCATCTCCTCATCCCTCCATTCATCTCCCATCCCATCTCCTCCTTCGCTCATTCATCTCTCTTCTCCATCATCTCTCTGTCCAGCTCTCCATTCCTCCATCATCTCTTCATCCTCTATTCATCTCTCCATCCCTCATTCCCTCCTTCCATCCCTCCATCTGTCTCCATCCTCCTTCATCCTCTCCATTCCTCAATCCATCACCCTGTCCTCTTTCCTTCCATCCATCCATCTCTCTCTCCAATTCCACCATCCATCTCTCCCTCCCTCCATTCCTCAATCCCTCCTTCCATCCCATTATCTATCTCTCCATCCCTCCTCCCATCTCTCCTTTCATCCATCCATCTCTCTCTCCATTCCACCATAAATCTCTCCATCTCTTCATCCCTCTATTAGTCTCTCCATCCATCTCTTCATTCCTCCATTCATTTTCGATTCGCCAACTCTCTCTTTCTGCTTTTCTCTCTCTCTCCGTTTCTTCATCTCTTTCCTTATCACCCATTTATATTCCCTCACTCCTTCTCTCTTCCTGCCACTCACACTTTATTTTATCTTCTCTCTGACATTCTTTCTCTCTCTCTCTCGCTGTAATTCTCTCTCTATCTTCTCCCTCCTTCTTTATCTCTCAGTTCTGTTCTTTCCCTCTCGTCCTGCCACTCACACTCTGAAATTCTTTCTCTCTCCCCCTCTAAAGCTGTCATTCCATCATCTTCTCTCGTTTCCAATATCGCTCTTCTCCGCTCATTTCGTTCACCTCCTCCATCTCTCTCTGATGTATGTATGTGTGTGTGTGTGTGTGTGTTCGCGCTCGTCCATGTGTGTGTATGTGTGTGTGTGTGTCTAATGAAGCATTGAGATCAGTAAGTAGGGAGTGTTTTACCAATCCAGCGGCAGCTTCAGGTCAAGTGTCTCTCACACACACTCACGCCTGCTTGGCAACTCTCTAATTAGCGCTAACAGACCCCAACCCTCCGCCCCTCAACACACACACACATGTATATACACTTACACACACACACTCTCGATACGCTCACCATTCCAAAATAAAGACTTTCTTTTCTCCGAAGAAGGCCATGAAGAGGAGGCTAGAAAGGGCAACAAAAACAAATCTGGGCTTCCACCACTTCCCGAAAAAATTGGTCTGAACAAAAAAGGGGGACAAAAATCCAGCGACTCGTCTTTTAGCCTAACTACATTAAGCACAACCCTTACACTCGACGTACGTCTTTGTAAGTCTTAAAGTTCAAATAAAAAAGTCAATTGGAAGCTTGACCACGTCGGCAATAATGGAGGCCGGATCAAATCCCTCCTGGAATCCCGGATTGACAGAACTGGAGCGAGTCAGACGAAACATTAATTAAGCTTAAAATATCAAGGTTTTTACGCTGGCGTCCCGATATAAACCACATTAAAAGTGGTGCCCACCATCGCTTTCGCTATGAGGTGGGCGTGCATACCTTGAGAATATTCCCCGCCCGTTTTATTCCATAGACCGTTTCCGGCCCAGATAAGGCGCGAGTGGAAAGGGCTTTAATTGAGATTTGCAGTTTGGAGGATCTCTTTCAGCCAAACCACACGCTAGACCCGTAGAGGACACGCTGGTTCGTAGTTCAAATAATCCCTGATAGAACTTGGTTTAAACGGCTCCCGGGACGTGCAATGTCACATCAAGATGAATAAAAATAAACACTTGCAACACAAGCGCCGGGTAGTGCTTGGAGACAATGCCTTCCTCAATGCTTTTGTACACAATGCACAACCAAATCTTGACCTCTCACACGTTTGAAAGCCCCTCTCTATTGTGAAGAGCAGTTTTTTTTTTCTCAGGGAGCAGTGCTTGGGGATGGTACCTTGCTCATGAGTACCTCAGCGGTACTTTTACCGCTACGCAACCAAGTGCCCCACATAAGTATTTCAGAATCAGTTTTTAAAGATATGTCCTCATTCCCCTTGAATGAAAACATGTTAAAATACACAAACAGGGATATAGATGCTGTGTTCGTTCTGCTTACTGTGACATTTTTATCAATCGATATGAGAGTGCAAACTTGTGTCCGTAATGCTGAAAAAGGTCCTCGTTCTTCCACCTGAGCTACCCACGTGTGTTGTTGAGCTGATTCATTCTCTCTGTCACATGAAGTCAGCTAACCAGGACTGTCACGGAACTACACTGTAGAGCTCTAATCCAAGCGCTTTAGCATACATGACTTCTCAGTAATGCATGAGTGTGTGCATACTAGATAAAAGGGTTTGTGTGTATGTGTGTGTGTCTTAGCGAGAGCCTCAGAAACAGTGTGTGTGTGTGGGGGGGGGAGGTAGTGTTACATCAGTGTGTACTTTATCTCTTTAAAAGGACGCACAATGAACTTCCACCTTCCAAAAGCTCTTTAGGATGATGAGACAGAACTCTATAAAACAGCTTTCCTCGATTCCGGATAATTCCGCAAGAATACAGCAGTAAAACTGCACGACCCCAATACTGACCCTCTTTGTGCCGGGGGAAATTGCTTCTCATAACTAATACAGCGTCGCCCGAGAGTTCACGAGACCAGAGTAGTTAGATTATTTGGTCAGTCAACCTAAAGGCGTCTCTTTAAAACCACATGCTTTAGAAGTACTAAATTTCTTCCCAATCCGGAAAAGGCAGTTCAGGGCAAAACTTTCTCCCAGTATAAAGCAAAAAAGGAGCTCATAGGTAAAAAATGCTCAAAAAGCAGTGTAATCTTGAGGGCTAGCCGACTAAAGCCATTCCAATTACATTGTTCATTTTTAATTATTCGAATATATAACTTGTACCACGGCCAATTAAATATAAATAGTGACAACTGAATTAAATCCCACAGTTTGATTTAAACAGGGTTTAAATAGGTAATTTATTACTAGTAGAGTCAGGAGTTAGAACTTCAAGACTCCATTTCAGAGCTCTGATTTGCTTCTTCCTTTGGACCTGCCTCCTGGCATCAGTAGAAGAGTAGAAATTGAAAGATTGATTATTTGTCATTGTAGACACACCACAGCACAGCACACAGTGCACCACAACCAAATGTGACCTCTGCATTTGACCCTTCGCTTCTGAAGGAGCAGTGGTCAACTAACAAGCGCCCGGGAGCAGTGGCAGGAACAGTACCTTACTCGCTTAGGTACCTCGATGCGTGCTTTAAGGGCCCTGAATTCAAACCTAAACCTTCTAATCCGTGGCGAACAGCCTACCGTTATACCAACTGCCCTAATTCTGCCGGAAACTGACAGAGGTTTTGGGGAGGCATGCCAGATTGTGAACACAGCACAGCACACAGTGAACCACAGTGAAATGTGACCTCAGCATCTGACCCATCCGTGAAGGAGCAGTGGGCAGCTTACAAGGGCATTGCCCAGGGAGCAGTGCTTGGGGACGGTACCTTACTCATGAATACCTCAGTGGTAACTTTACCAATTCTGGATCCTACCCTACCGTTACGCCACCAACTGCCCTAATTCTGCACCCGAATTGTGATACGGTTTCTCATTAGTGTCAATATTTTTTAATCAGGCCAGTTTACACATATTTTTTCTCGCCACTTTTCTCAATACTTTCTGTGCTAAGTCATCCAGAGCACTTCCCGTTCAAAACTATTTCATTTTTTTCGTCGTTTGTCGCTGAAGTGACTCTTGGCTAAACTCATAAAATAGCAATAAAATAGGCCAACGTAAAAACCGTGTTTGGTAGACGCTGAATACATAAATTCTTCCATGCCACAAGAGACTATAGTAACCATGAAGATAGCTACTGTATTGTGATCAACGCTAGGCATGTCGCAAAAGTAAATGCAAGATCAAAGTTGTAATTTTATATACAGTTAGTCCCTGCGGTGGAGATGTTTCCGTCAATCATCATCATGAGATCGAAAAAGTTATACGTTTTAAGTTGCACCATCAACTTAAAACCATTAGAGCTGATTAATTGGCGTAATGTGATGGGGTGTTCACCCGTGAAGAGAAGGTCACAGGTTCAAATCCAGGGCCGGTAAATTTACACTGAGGTACTCATGAGCAAGGTACTGTCCTCAAGCGCTGCTCCCCGGGCGCTGGTCAGTAGCTGCCCACTGCTCCTTCGATTGCAAATCAAAATAAAGTCTGTCGTTGTAATTACACTGTGCTATACTATATTCTAATGCCAAATAATCTTCACTTTCACCTTTTTTTCACTTTCCTTAACTCGAGACCATCTATATTTATTCCTATATTTTAACGAACACTATCTATATATAGAAACACAACCTCCATTGATGAAACGTGATTTTCGCGGCCTCTAAAATATTAGTTGTAAACATGCCACTAACTTAAAAATCAACATGCACTGGCCTCCATTTCCGTATGTAATGAGCCTTTTCCTCGTACATTTCCTCCTAATAAGCCACCTTTAAGTTTACTTACCGCTCAGCAAATTTAGCCTGAAGTTATTGTGACGCAGCAGAAAGATGTATGTGATTACAGTGGGCTCCGTGCATGCCTGAGAGCTGACCCTGCCTCTGGCGATCTGCGATCAGGCTATTATTGCTTTAAAAAAAAAAAAAAAGAGAGGACAAGCCAGGTGGAAGATGAGGCGTGAGAGTGAGAGAGACAGCCGGAATCTGAAGAAAGCGAGGCCAGGAAGAGGTGGAGATGCTTTTAATAAGACATGAGTGCTGGACACCAACTGGGAGAGATGATCCTGGAATGACCCTGAAGTCACACTAGCATGCCTCAAAATAACCATTATAAGAGGGCAGTTGTGCATATGTCCACACTAAGCTCAAGTTATATAGGGAATGATGTGTAGCCACCACAAAATGTTATTTGACTTTAATAGCATTCTGTGAGTGTCTGTAAAGTCATGTATTCAGACATTTTCTAAAGCGTTATTTTCGGTTTTAAAAAGATAGATTCAATTCAATTTTTATTTATATTGATCTGCCGTAATGGCTCGGAAATTATTCTATTGTTAGATACAGGCGATTGTATATTTGAAAAACATCAAAAAATATCGATTTCTCTTTTTGGTCTTATATGAAAAAAATTAATCTCCCAAAAGTTGCATCATGGAAATAATTGTGAAAATGTACTTAAATAGCTGCTAGAGTTGATTTACCCAACTCTCTCAAATCTTACAACAGAATGTTCAGAATAAATGCTGTTTTTAGCTTTATTTAATAAATAGTATATTTTAAGAATAATTGAAGCTTAATATATTTTCTAAATATCAAAATGCCTGTAGTAAAATTTTGTTGTTGAATACAAATTGCATCTCTTTTGGATGCTATGGATTATTCAAAGATATCAGCAAAAAACTGTAAAGAAAAAACTTTAAATCACGATTTTTCTCAGTTTTTCAGTTGGAGAGAAATAGTTAACTCTTGATACCATAATTTAACAGTGTAACCTGACAACCATTTTAAAGTCTCAAACTTTGACCAAGATATCAATTTTAAAAGCTTATTTCTCATCTTTTCAATGATACCAAACCTCAATTTTTGAATTTTGGGTCACTGTGATTCATTTTGCCAGATCAGGTCACATATGGTGCTCGTAACAACAGTCGTTGTCACAAAGCTCTTTACATATAACGGGCCCAAACCCCCAACAAGCAAGCCTGAGGCGACAGTGGCCAGGAAAAACTCCCTCTAGTAGGAGGAAACTTTGAGAGGAACCAAGACTCGGAAAGGGGACCCCATCCATCCTCTTATGAACGACCGGGGTGCGTGAACATTTAATACACATGTTAACAGTAGTTGAAGATTTATTGTTAATTAATCAATTTTAAAGAAGTGAAGACATAAAAACAGTCCAAAAGACGCTTTCGAATCCTAAGTCGTCTCAGAGACTGCGTCAGATTTGTATCATAGCGGTAGATAGTTACCAAATTTACAATATCGGTGTAAGTATCGGACATAAAAAATTATGCTTTTTGTGCCATGTGTCAAATCTAAGCAGGATTCACACGGTAGGCTCAGAGCTGAAAATGGTGAAAATGCATTCAATGAACTCTATGTTCTTCATATCTGTGTAAAAGTATAAGTGTAAAATACATTTCAACTCCTCAAATTGTTGTTATAAAAATGTAAAGATTCTTGGCTTAAGTGTTACAGAAACAAATCAGAATTCAGCTTTGATTTCGAAAGCAATATTGTTTTAGTTTTCAACTGTTTCAAATATTCAACTTACTGACGGGTATTATATTAAATGCCATAATAATTAGTATATTAATTAATATTATATTACATTGCTATAACTTTGACACTGTAGCACTGTTGAAGAAGTTGACGATACAACATTGCAAACCCCAGTGTAGAACACACATCAGTTCAGAGGCAGATGTGGCAGCTAATATAGTTACTGTGGGACACACTCTAAACTCTGCTTTATTTATTTTTTGCATTAGACTTGCAAGGGTCACTAAAATGTAATTGGGGAGTTTGTAGCCTGAACAGCACATTATCTGATCAGGCAGGCAGAAGTTTTCACATTAGCTTCCGTACTCCGTGCGAGGTGGATGGAGAGTCTGTGGAAATGTGTGTTTTTCCCTGAGCTAATCCTGTAAAAGAGGGGTTTTGACGTGTGTTGAAAGCCATGATCCCACTCATCCCACATCTTCATAGTCTGTTCGGTTCATATTTGGGGGTTAAATTGGAGGTCAGAATATCGCGAAGATCCGGATTTTATTCTGAAGACTAATTCCGTAATAGCAATGTAATAATTAGTCCCTGCAGGATTTCGCTGGCCTTTTTGAGATGGTTGCGATCTAAAATGTCTACAGCTTTTTTAAAAAATTGCGATGAAAGTTTTAGCCGTTTTGTTGCAATAAAGTTGAAAGTCAAAGTTGCAGGAAAAAAATGTAAGATTTTAACAATGAATTAACAGGAGAACAAAACCACTATTATTTTTATTAACCATTAATCATTTAGCTATTTTTGAAGGTAAATGTGAGGCGTTTTTATCACACACATTTCCTGCATCTTTTAAACATAACAAAGAGTGAGTGCTGACATGTAAAACCAACGTTTGCGAAGCGATATAAAAATTATTAAGGAAGTTGTGGTAATTAGTCCAAAATTACGGTAGTAACAGATTCTCCAGGATTGGTTAGATTTGGCACAATAATTCGCGATCGTGGGCCTATGATTTCCTTGATGTGGAAAATCGGAATGAATCGCGGAATTCAACAAATAAAACGGAATCGGTTGTAAAACGCAGAATGTCAAACAATTCGCTGATATCGATGTGTGGGCAAAGCAAAGCAATGGTTTCTAATACATTTCGGCCGCGCAGCCCTGTATCTGTTACCTGTTGGCGGGACTCGGCACCACACACAAATGCACAGACCTGACCCAGAAGCGTCAGCGGTCAGCTAAATACCAAAACACGAAGTCATCAAAAAAATTAATAACTATTGTTGTTTTACAGGTAAATATTTTACCAAAAATGAAAATATTCTGCTGAACCCTAACTACTTTATTTGAGATGAGCCACTTCAGTCATTGAATGTGATTTTCTATTGCATTGTTTTTTCCCATCCACTCCATAATTTGACACTTTTTAGGTGAATAAATACGATTATAACGTAAAACACGGAATTCAGCAGAATAAAAACAGAAAAAACGGAATTTAGGAAAAAATAAAACAGAATTTAGGAAAAAACAAAACGGATTCCACAGGGCCCTACGATCGCAACGTCGTGAAAACCGGTAGGGTCTGAATAATTATCCTCAAAACACTGTTAAATGCAGCTGTGCTCTCAGTGCTCTCGCCATGCAATTTACGATCGGAGTAAAACTTGACTAGAAGTGATGAATAGATTCAAATTGTCAAGTTATAAGTTGTTTTAAAAAACACGTTGTATAAAGCATTTATAAATGAACCCAAATAAGTGACAGAACTGTTTGTTACCTAGAATATCCTGTGTGTCATATTGGGTTTGAGCAAAGTGAGGCCGAAACAAGGCTGAGCTTGTTTTTCGCGGCGAAACGTTCCACGTCGTGCTACTACACACGGAGGCAGAGGTGTCACCTCCTGGCAGGGTTTATTTATTATTAACCACACGGCCATGTGACATGGGGCCGTGTTAAAATAAAGTACAAGCTGCAACTTTTGGATAGCTGCCACTTAGGAGGCGCGGCGGCGGCGGCGGCGGGCGGAGGAGGAGTGTGGGAGGACATGCTGGCTTCTGCTGCCCATTAAGCCTCTAATGCCTCCTCTAATGCCCCTGACTGCATGCCGCCCGCTCCTTCACCAGCTCCTTCACCAGCTCCTTCACCAGCTTCACGGGGCTGTTTCTGTGTTAAAGACGCTCTAAGACCATGAATATAATCGAAATTCTTAGATACGGAACTTGAAGCGAAGGAGATGAAATCCTCTCCTCGACCCGTGTATCAATTATGGCATAAAATATGCAATGGCGCAGATGAATACCAGCCACGAGATGATGCTTGTTTTTGAGTCTGACTGTTTTTTTCCTGGACAAACAAACACAAACGCCCGCAGGAAAACACACTTATTAGAGATAAAAACTCGTTTCACCTGCGCATCATCTGCGGACGCAGGTTGTCACCGGGCGAAACTCCGCCCCGTGTTTTCATCCGAGATGTAATTAACACTCATGCATAATCTGGACGTTAATTTGGCCGGCGTTTGATGTGCGACGGCACTCTTAACGAGCTGGGTGATGTTCGGGTGAGACGTGGAGCTTGGCAGCGACACGGGGAAACGACTCCATCTGTCAGAGCGGGGAGAGAGAGAGAGAGAGAGGCAGAGTCACTCCTCCGTCTGCACTCTGTCACTCTCTCCGTCTCTCCCCTTCCCGGTCTTGCGCTGTATTCCAACTTTTGTGCTCTCCTTCTCTTTTTCTCCCAGTCAGTCTCTGTAAAGTTGAAAATATTTCTCCACACTTCAGATCTCTCTCTCTCTCTCTCTCTCCTTCTCATCTGCTTCTGTATTCCAGCTCCCGATGTACGACTTTTCTCTCATTTCAGTTTATTATTTTCTTCACACTTACGGCATTTTCCAGACGCTCTCATCCACAGTGACTTCCATTTTCCTAATTTCTGGGACAGTGTCTCTGGAGCAACTTGGGGTTAAGGGTCTTGTTGGTAGTGCTGGAGGTAAGACTCAAACCCACAACCTCTTGGTCCAGAGGTGAGTGTTCGTCTTTCCATTAGACGTGTGAACCTTCACTGGTCTCACGATTCGATTCGATTACAGTTATTAGGTCAACGATTCGATACGATACGATATCTGAATGCATCACGATACATGCCGTCATTTTTTCTACATTACTTCATATTGCATGCAGATCGGGCAGCCATAGTTGCTACCGGGATGTTCTTTTTCACTTGAATTTTTATGCCGTAGCCGCCAGTGGGGGTGGGGAGTTTTTTGTATTACTTTGCATTAAATTGATTTTTCATAAAGATGCCCAAATCATCGCAAAATGTTCGAATCGAAAAAGAAATAACTAAAATAAAGTGATTTCAGTAGTGAAAATGGACTGCATGTCACGGAACAGTTATAATGCCGCCGCAGACAACTAGGGGGCACCGGCCCGCCGGTTGAAAACCTCCGTTATAATCGATTATGGTCTGCAAAGGTATTGTTGCAGAATCGTCCACTTCTGTAACACGATGCACTGGTTATACGATTAATTTCAACTCCCCTACTTTCCATGTGGCAAAATCTCTCTGTCAGTCTTCTCTGTCTTTCTCTGTTTTTATCTCTTTTTCACTTTTCCCCCCTCACTCTCTCTCTCTCTCTCTCTCTCTCTCTCTCTCTCTTTCCCCATCTCTCTATTTCCGTCTCCCGCTCTTCCTCTCAGTCTCTCTTTCTCTCTTCGTCTCTCCCAGCTCCTGAAGTCAAACTTTTCTATCTATTTCCCCATTTTTTTTCTTTCTCTCAGTACCTTTTCTATACTGTATGTCCCAAGTCTCTTTTCCTTCTTCATCTCTCTCTCCCTCTCTCTCTCACTCTCCTGTCTCCTTTTCCCTCTCTCTCTCACACACTCACACTTACTCACTCGCCTTTCAACACTGCTGAGCAGAGTTACCTGACCCACAGTCCACTCAGACCCAGAGGCAGGATATACAGTGTGTGTGTGTGTGTGTATGAGGTGAGCAGGTTAGCTCTCCCAGCTCCATCACCTCCACCAAAACCTCCCTTCCACACACACACACACACACACACACACTCCCCAATGCCCATGATGTCAGAGGTCAGGACGAGCCCCGCTCCAAGCAGTTTACACAAAAACACACTTGCATTCTGGGTCACGGGCCTAAAGGCTATGTAAGGAGTCTGATAGGCCGAGTTTGCCGGTTCATCTTCAGCGTTTAACTCTTGAGCGGAGGTTTGGAGAGGCAAGGCTTTCACGCGAGAAAATACCCGAGCGGAAAGAAAGGAAAAGGAGAGGGGATTTTTAAACAGACGGGGCAGGCGAAATGGCTTTAGAGCTCGGCATAAGTGACACAAAAGGATATCTTTCCTCAGCGCAGTCCCACTGGGTGTGCTTTTCTCCTACATTCGTGTGTGTGTGTGTGTGTGTGAGCGAAGAGCGTGAAACGGAGACTAGAAATAGGCCATAGCTCTAGATAAAGTACTTTATCTTCATGAGAAATAAACGACCCACCCCTGCCTTCCTTTTGAGCGGTCCGAGCTCCAAAAACAGCATTATGTATGGCGCGGCCGAGCCGTAAATAGGCCGATATTCGCAGCCATATGCGGTTGAGATTAGCCTTTTCTGCCTCCCTCAGCAAAAAAAAAAAAGGATAGATCCGACGCGTAATTCCGTAACAAAAAAAAAAAGCCACCGTGCCGTCGCCCTTCACCACACACGTACGGGAAAAGTGGGGAGGGTAAAAAAATAAAAATAATAAAAACAGCCCAGGCTACAAAAGCACATTAGCGCACACTTTCCGCCCCCCCCATCATTCAATATTTATACAGAGCGGCGCTAAGCAGGCCGAGCCGTTTTGGCCAGATAATAGAGGGGAGGAAGGCAATCGATGGGGCCCTGCATGAGCGCCGAGTGCTACAGGAGTGAGGGAGGGAGGGAGGGAGGGCGTGACATGATGTTGGAGGGATGCGGGGCCAGAGCGAGGGAGGAAGAGGAGGAGAAGGAGGGAGGGAGGGAGGTGGGTGCTGTCAGGTTGTTCTAGAGGTGGCGGCCAGATGAGTGGGACAGATGACAGAACACATAGAGAAGGAGGAGAGAGAAAAGGAGCTCTTATTAAGGCAGGCTGCCGCTAAGGACTGTTAAATATGTAATGAGGAGGGATGGAGGGAGGGAGGGAGGGAGGGAGGGTGTGAGAGAGGGGGGGATAAGAGAGGACGGAACCAAGTTTGAGGAAAGTGTTATAAGAGGCTACGGAAAAGCTCTACATATGATGAAGGTCAAATAAACTTGCACGTTTCATATCCTTCGCATGGGGTTTTGTTTAAAGCATCGGCATCAAGACTTTTACATTTCTACCAGCGGTAAGATGCAAATAAAAATAAGGAGGAATGAAGAGATTATATACAATAGGTATATATACTACTATGCAAACTCCACACAGAAAGGCCTCACGGTCAACCCGGGGCTCGAACCCAGCACCTTCTTGCCGTGAGGCGACAGCGCTTACCACTGCCTCACGCAGTATTTCCTTGCTATTATAAGAGTGTTGTATCTTAGTATATTAAAGTGCACTACATAGCCAAAAATTCATAGTGAACAGCAGAAAAATTCAGAAATGTCTTGTCAAGTTGACACTGTAAAAGATCGTAATTATGTAATGCAAGATATTTCAAAAACACGCTAGCAAATGCGTCATTATGATTGCAGTTCGCCAAGGTGCAGCCTCCTTGACTTTCACATAGAATGCGAGATTAACCTCATATTTTAAGAGACAAAATACAACCATTTTAGACCACGCATCTGGCTATTTCAACCTTAAAGAAGCCAAATTCAATTAAGACACGCCCCAAAAATGTGTTTGTTCCCTGCTGATTTGCCATATTTGTGCTTAGTAATAAATTTTATACTTAATACTGTAACTAAACTGATCTGAAATGAAATAAATAAAATGGAATTAAATTGAACAGAACTGAATCGTATTGATTCGGTGGTTCAGCGCCTGGGCTGTTAACACCTTTTTCAGAAATCACTTGCGCTCTTGCCACCAATTAACAACGCAGCATGAATTCAATAAGGCTTTCTTAAGTGCACATACACGTACACACACACGTACGCACACACGTACACACACACACATTTCAAAAAGGCATGGTGATTACAGACCTCAGTAGGAAGCGGGATACAAGTGGGGGGCAAATGGGGCATGTCTGCAGGTACGTATCTATGCATGTGCAGTGTGTGTGTGTGTGTGTGTGTGTGTACTTGTGTGTGTCCTGTGGCACAGAGTTCAGTCCCTTAAATATTTGTTGCTGGTACAAAGCAAAAAGTAGACAAAAACTCTGAATAATTTATCGACTGCCTGCCTGAGTTCCAGCCTATATCACGCCAGTTGGGAGAGAGAAAGAGAGCGAGGGAAAGTCGGAGGGAGAGAGAGAGAGATAGAGAGAGACTCATGTAACGTAAATAAACCTGCATTAAGATGAACTTCTAATGCAGAGAATTTACTTGTCTTCATCTCACCAAAAAAATGTCCATTAAAACACAGTCAAACTTCATATGTAATTGGCCAAAAATAAAATGCTCTAAAAATTCAGGTTTGCCTCATAACTCTGTGCAGGCTTCCAGGCTTAATTACTTAGCTCTGTTCAGCAGAGCTTCCATCCAACACACACACACACACACAAACCCGAGAACCCATAAACACGCACACACAGCGTGGCCGGGAGCTGTTATTACAGTTCTTATTACCGTGTCAGATCTGTGGCCGTCTCGTTTATCGGCGCGGAGCATCACGCCCGGAACACGAGTGTTTCGGCGCGTTTCCGACGTGGCTCCTCCGCCGCGGGCTTCGAGTCGCGATGCTCCAGCCCTGCAATTTTGCGAGGCGGCCGGCACGCTGTGATTACACACTCGAGAAGGGGGCTTCAAACACCGCTGCGTTATTGTTTCGCATCGGCTTGCCTTTGATAGCCGTCCAGGCAGCTGTGGATGTCTTAAGCTGGTAATGGGCCGCTCCAGATCTGTGCGTTAGGTTCTTTAGAAGAAACGGAGGAGTGCAGGGATCGCTTAAGAGCTAATCTGTATACGCTCTCAACGCTCGATCCGGGCCGGGAGGACTTTCCCACGTGGGGGGAAACATGAAAGGAAAGACTGAGTGAACAGTATAGGATTGAATAAAATAGAATTTGACAGAATAGAATATCAGAAGGCTACAAAGAACGGAAGGGAAATAAAAAGTATAGAATAGAAGAAGAAATACAGCATAGAACATTAGTATGTCACAGGGCAGAATAGAATAAAACAGGGCAGAACACAGTTAAAAACAATAAAAGGGAACATGGCAGAATAGAACAGAATAAAAAGTAACTGAAAATGAAGAGCAATAAGGAAAAGGAGGATTGGAACATATCACAAAATAGGACATATCATAGAATAAAATAGAATAGAAAATTACTGAAAATGAAAAGAAATAAGAATAAAGAGTGGAACCTAAAATATCACAAAATAGAACAATAGCATATCACAGCATAGAATGGAATAGAACATGATGGAATAGAATATAGCACAATAGAATAGAATTTAATAGAACAGAACACAATAGAATATAATATAATAGAATAGAATGGTATAGAACAAAATAGAATAGAATACAATAGATAAGAATAGAGTACACTAGCAAATCATGGAACAAAATAGAATAGAATATGATAGAAGAGCACAGAACACAATAGAATAGAACTGAATTGAATAGAACACAATAAAATATAGTATGATAGAATAGAATATATTAGAAAAGTATAGAATAGAATACAATAGATAAGAATAGAACACACTAGAATAGAATATGATAGAAGAGGATAGAACACTCAAAACAGAACAGAACAGAAAAGAACACAGTAGAATAGAACAGAATTGAACACAACAGAATAGAATTGAACACAACAGAATAGAATAGAACACACCAGAAAAGTATGGAACAAGATAGAATATGATAGAAGAGCATAGAACACAATAGAATATAGTATGATAGAATAGAATACATTAGAAAAGTATAGAACAAAATGGAATAGAATACAATAGATAAGAATAGAACACACTAGAATAGAATATGATAGAAGAGGATTGAACACAACTAAATAGAACAGAACAGAAAAGAACACAACAGAATAGAACACAACAGAATAGAACAGAACACACTAGAAAAGTATAGAAGAGAATAGAATAGAATAGAACAGAATTGAATAGAAGAGAACACAATAGAATAGAACACAATAAAATATAGTATGACAGTAGAATAGAACACACTAGAAAAGTATAGAACAGAATAGAATAGAACAGAATTGAATAGAAGAGAACACAATAGAATAGAACACAATAAAATATAGTATGACAGTAGAATAGAACACACTAGAAAAGTATAGAATAGAATAGAACACAATAAAATATAGTATGACAAAGTAGAACAGAACACACTAGAATAGAACACACTAGAATAGAACACACTAGAATAGAATAGAATAGAATAGAATAGAATAGAATAGAATAGAATAGAATAGAACACACAAGAATAGAATAGAACACACAAGAATAGAATAGAACAAGACAGAATAGACCAGAATAGAAGTCAAATCA
>JAVGVS010000027.1:2024451-2029451 GCA_032718565.1 Distichodus sexfasciatus | reverse complement strand
CTGCTGTTGTTTTCTTCAGGCCAAAGGGGAACCATTAACCGGGGCAGAAAAACAGACCTGGGCATCAGAACATCCTGTTTACAGCACTCCATGTCCTCTTCGCACACACACACACACAAACACACACACACCTACGCTGACAGAGCTGTCCAGTGTCAAACTCAGTCATGCTCATGCAAGTTCACCACCTCAACAGTTTACAAGATGGTACGATTGAATGCTTCTGAGCTACAATACTACTGCCGGGGATGAACAATAAATCGTTTCAGCATCCTCAAAGCAGTGCATGAACGTGCAGCAGCATATAACGGGACGTGCAATGTCAAGTAAGAAGTAAAAAAGGAAACTCTTTTCTCATTTTCTAATCTACATGAGAAGCCTCTCTGAAATATCACACAATTTACTTTTAGGGTTCATGGATACAGTTCGAGAATGATGGTTGAAAGTTGAAAAGATTTTTTATCATTTTCTTTCCTATACAGCTATTCCTCCCCGATAAAATCAAGAGTCTTTCAAAACATAGATATTCCGCTCATTTGATTTAAAAATTTTGTATCATAATTCATCTCCATTGGCCAAGCTCTATCTTTCCTGTCCATTTTTCCATTCTTTAGAGGGTGACACTATAGATATTTTGACATAGATATTCGATTCCGTCCTCTGGCGTTACCAGCACTGGGTCCCTGAGCAAGACCCTTAACCCTAAGTTACTCTCAGGGGAACTGTCCCTGAAATTAGGAAAATGTAAGTCGCTCTGGACAAGAGCGTCTGCTAAATGCTGCAAATATTTCATAAACAGCTAAAAAAATGACTCATTTTGACCTCTGCGTCCAATTCTACTGATTTAAGTTTTTTAAATTGTGTATTGAGCGATACGACACGTCTACCATTTCTCTTTTCTACGTAATTGCAGTCAAGCATGTCATGGTCCAACTCTCCAGCACAAGAGTCCGGGTGACATATTTACACTCGGCCAGGAAGTGACCTCCACACCACTAATCAACCGTAATGGCCAAGAGAGAAAGGAAAAGATTGACTCTCAAGAATCATTTTAATATCTTCTCATCAGCGCTCGCATCATACTGAATACTGATCGTGCACACAAACAGACACACACACACACACTCACAGACTTATCACATTTGTGTAAAATGCTCTTAATGCACTTAACACATCTATCTGAGCTACTGCAGCTCTATGTGCAACCATTTGAAAGTTACACAAATTTCAAAGCTAAAAATGTTTTCTGGTCTCAAAATTGTACATCATCGTGTCGAATTATGTTGATTTTACATGGATAGGAGAAGCAAATAAGACCCAGACTATTTATGCGGGCCAGGGTTTCAGATCTTCACAGAATGGACAAAATATCTTTGCTACTGCGAAGTGCCATGCTGCGTATTAAAGTCGTAATGCGTAAAGCCTTTATATGACATGTTCAAAGACCAGCCTGCATTGTTGTGACCAAATGTATTCAAGTTTGTTGGATGTGTGAAAGTCTTGATTCATCAAACGCCCACAGAACACTCGTTAGTGACATCTGAGGCTAGTCAGGAAGCTGACAGCAAACTACAACACTGTCGTAGTCATCTGTGTGACAATCCATTTACTTATTACAAACATTGATGAAATCAGTACCGCAAAGACAGTATTAAGACAGCACTAACACATAAACACATCACCCGATAAACAAGAAAGTATGTGAATTGTGACTCATGATATGATATACTGTAATTAATTCATTATAGCTTATTAATATTATGTAGACTATTTCATTTTTTGATCCCATACAATAAATGTCAATTCATTTTTTAAATCAGCACTGACCCCCACAACTACCACAGTGCATTTTGCCATTGTGAATATATATTCTTTTATTATGTTTGTCTATTCATGAATACAAATAATTGCTAGGTGTGTGTATTGAAATCCTTGGGCTGAATCATACAACACAATGTATTGTTACACCAATAACCCAAATGTATAAGTACAGAGCCATTATATGAGAGATTGTAGAGTTTGTGGACATGTAAAAATCTGCACAAGCTGTAGTTTCATTTTTTATGTTCACGAAGTTGGGTAAAGTGAAACTGATTTTATAAAAATCAATGCATTATTACTTCTTGAGATTATAGCATGTTGAAAACAGTATCTTATTTTAACTTAAATGTAGAAAAATGCATATAAACCATAGATTTATCCAACAGAGAAAATGTGTTTTCATGGGGTTTTCCTTTTTTTTTACTCCATACCAGCACATTTACTGATATGTTTGAGTTTTACTTGGATTTTTAATGAAAATGTTAGTTGTTTGTCAGTGTTATCAATATTTTCTACAGTTTGTGCCTTATTTTGAGTGTGATGCCACTTCTTCGGGTGTCGTGAGTAAAAGAAAAGGTTCCATGTTCTCTGTTAAACATCGTTCGCAGGTTTTTTATGTTTCCTCTGAGAGACGCGTGTAGGGAAATGAGGTGAAATGCGTGAGCCATGCTGCCCCCTTCAGCCCACTGGTGGAACTGATCCCACGACACCAATCTAAGGTGTCTTTTCCATCATTTACCCAACTCACAAAAGTGAATCAAACACACTTTTTTTTTTAACTACAAACGTGTTTCAACACAATTCAAAACACAATTATTCTTATTTATCAGATCCCAAAGTGATATTTATAATTCTGGTCTACTTTTAACCCACATATGTATCATAGAATGTCAGATTTGACATTGACAAGCAGGAGAAACATTCCACAACACATACCCACAAATAAGAACATGAGTGTGCTGACATGGAACAAGTGAAACGACTGTTAACACCCCATAAAGAGGCATCAGACCTCTAAAGTGGCCCCAGGCTGGGGCGACATTAACTATTCATGTACATTATCGATCAACATGTAGATAATGTCCCCATTACACGTAGAAAAAAATCCATAGTCCAGACAAGCAAAAATGACCCATTTAAGACAAATCCGTTTTGTGTCACTTCAGGCTAAATGGAATTATCCAGCCGGAGTGTAAACCTAATTTAACAGCTCCTCCAACGGCTTATGACGTGATATATGCACTTCAGAAGAATAGTTTCGGACGTCCCGACATGTGTCCAAACACAATTTGGTGTTTGTTTAAGAGCAGGTCGGACAACAAGGGAGGTTTTTGTTGGACTTATTTATTCCCGGCACGACAATTCATGTGGGAATAAGGCGTATGATAAGGGGTTAAGACGTCGCTTTTTAGACCTTCATTCACTTTGTACATTTTTTTTTTTTGCTTGATAATTATCTTGGAGCACTGATGAAGCAGAAATGAATGTCAAGAGCCACTTGTTAATCACATTGTCCCTTTACTACACATAACAGCACTGCGTGACCTGAAGTCTCAAAGTGGACATCAAACCGGACTTTGGAGACGAGAAAAGGCGCGAAACGTGACTGTTTCTAATGGGAAAAGACTAAAATCCAACATGTTTACTGACTGATCATGAGCATTAACTAATCAATACGTGAATCAATTATTATCGATTAATACTGTGCGTTAATTAGTGAGACCAAATCAATAAGACTTGGTGTTATTAAATGTAAAACTGACATTATTAAGCTCGGTATAGGCATCTTTAAACCGTTTAAGATTATATTATATCGTGCAATTATTAATATAGCACATGCTGGGGACAAACAGGTGCTATGAGCGTTTATAAGAGTTTGTGGATATATTGCTTAAAATATAATTATAGAGGCGCAGCGTGGCCAGAGCAACTGTTTTCAAAGAAGCGTTTCATTGCACAACGCGGTTAAGTTTCTAAATTGGGTAAAGCACCGGGACCTTGTAATTACTGAATCAGCTCGTCTGCGACTTGGGCGCAGTTTACGGTTCCACGAGAGCTTCTGGAGAGACCGAAACTTTACACACTAGCGCGTGGATTTGGCACATACAAAACAAAGTGTAAATTGAAATCAATTTGGAAACCCATAAATAGAGGTTCGGGGTTATTTTATCAGTTGCTCTATAAACAACGCCAAGTTTCGGTAAAACGTTACGGTAACGGGAACCGATTTCGTCCAACTCCGTCTGGCTAAAACTCGCAGTTTCGCGCAAAAACGGAATTTTCTTACCTTTATACACCTGTGCGCGTACCGACAGGAGAAGGCTGACCGCGGTGACCACACAAGTCAAAACTTTGTCCATTTCGGCAGTTTTTCGGTCGCGTTAAACACCGCCAGCTCCGGTCAGACTTCTCTAAACGTGGAGACGGTGCAGGTGATGCGCGGCGGAGTGCCGGTAACGGAGCCGGAGCCGGTGCCGGAGTCGGTATCTTTCTCTCTCCCCGGTGTCTCTCTTTCCCTCTCACTATCCTCTCAGCTACTTCGGCGGCTCGGTCCCGGATTTCCAGGAGGAGCCTGAATGAAGACGTGGGCGCGCGCGGACAGAGCGCGTGCGACTCGAATCTCCGGTAGAGGGAGGCGTTGGAGCTCTCGCGCGCGAACCAGCGCGTGTCTGGCTTGTGTGTGTGTGCGCGTGTGCGTGTGTGCGCGCGCGCGTGTGTGTGGTGAGTGAGAGAGAGAGAGAGAGAGAGAGAGAGAGAAAGAGAGAGAGGGAGAGAGAGAAAAAGAGATGAGCGTTCCTGACCCTGCGCTTGATGGAGAGGAGGAGATGGATGGAGGGAGAGGGAAGGATAAAAAAAGGAAGAAGCAAAGAACGCTACACCCGATGGAGAGGCTCAGATGGAGGGATGGCGAAGAAAAACAACAAAAGAGATTTCTGATGAGAAGAGATCCGATCTGCTCTTAGTTATTCTCTGTTCTCTCTCCTCAGAAAGATCATTCAACTATCATAAAAAAGAGAGGGAGAGGGAGAGAAAGAGGTGAGTGTGGATGACCCTGCGCCTGGCGGAGAAGATCAGATGGAGGGAAGGCGAAGAAAGAAAAAAGGGAACGAGATCCGCCAAGAAGAGATCTGGCCTGCTGCTTAAAAGTTAATCTCCTTTTTTTTCCTTCTCTCCAGGAA
>JAVGVS010000027.1:2014936-2024441 GCA_032718565.1 Distichodus sexfasciatus | reverse complement strand
AGAGAGAGAGAGAAAGAGAGAGAGGGAGAGAGAGAGAGAGAGAGAGAGAGAGAGAGAGAGAGAGAGAGAGAGCTCCGTGTGTCCGCCTACAACACGCGAGTTGGAAGCGAGTCGGAACATGCGAATTTTAAATAAGTACAAACAAAAATAATAACAGAACTCGCACAATTTCCAGCATCACTGACTTCCACTAAAGCCACCAAATCTTACCGATCGAACTCTGACCTTTGGGCAAAAAGCAGCAGCTTATCCCAACGTGATTTTTACTTTCCCAGATTCACTTTTTTCAATGTTTATACAATTTCCTTTTCATTTCTTTTCAATTGACCTTTACAGCTGACCTGATGAAGAAGTGACACAAGGTTCTTTATAATTAGTTTGGGTTTAATAGAAATAACAACAGGTTCCCCCAGGAGGATGGAGCTTAAGCTTTATGCATAAAAAGCTGCCCAATTAGATGCACTAAGACTGAAACACTCGAAGGTCAACACTTGTATCATAAAAAAAATCCAGTGATTATTCGTATTCTATGCATTTAAAACACCCAGAATTTACTCAGAAAAAGGGCATTGAAATTATTTGCGACTTCATTTTGAATAAACATATTTTTGCCCAAAAATTTAAGGCAGTGAACAAATACTGATTTTGTGGTTTTAAATGTTGGCACGATGGGGCCTGGGAACTCAGAAATGACCTTGAACCACTCACTCACACACACAAACAGCCTCGTTCACCAGAACTCCAGAACCGGTGTGCTAACCACCATACATTAATTTGATTGCCCGCTTAAGATGCGTGCTGCTAATTATCTTTCGCTGGTCTGACGTGTGTGAGCACCTCTCCTACTCCTCCTCCTCCTCCTCCTCCTCCCTGACCTCCCAGAAGGGGCCTCGGCATCATTACTTGATTAGTTGATTGGCAGCCATGTTTGAAATTTGTTAGCATGCGGTGCTGATTACGGTAAATAACAGGACTGACCTTGGCTGGGACGAGTCCCCAGTGCACAGCATTAGCCAAACGTACCAAGTGCAAGAAGGTTAGGCGAGGCATACGGCCGGGAATAACATTGCCACAGAACATCTCCATAACAATAGAGCTAGAGAGGGGTGGACAGGGTGGTTTACATGACGTCCTGTCTGTTTTTTACATCAAGGATTTTAACAGTGAAGGGCAAAAGAAGCATTTTGTACTCCAAGAATCTAACGTCTGCCGTCTGATAGGGAAAACTGCTTTAGTTTGGCCTTTCTGAGAAACTGTGACTTAGGTATGCTGACTGACATAAGCAATGAGCATGTTGTTGACTCTTAGGCCAGACTTTGGGTCCTTTTTTTAAGCTTTGAGAAACACAACATCGCTTTTTGAAAGATTGATATGCTGCCTCTCAGAGCCGTGGGAATAGTAGGGTGTAGTAGCAGCATCTGACCCACAGAGGGCGACAATGTGCCTTTCGCGCTTCAACAAATTCTGTGCAAAACGATTCAATCAATTAGTCATGTTAACTTCATTCATTTACTTTAACTTAATACAATTATTTAGGTCTCCATGATGCCTATTCAATGTTACAATTTATGTTTTTAAGTCGATTTACAGAAACTGAAAATGACAGACAGACATAAAACTAAGTTGTAACAGCAATGTTTAAGAGTGAATGTGTTAACATGGCACTCAGTGTAGAAAATTACCATCTAGTTTGGATTAAAAGCTTACATTCGTTGGCTGCATTGAAGTTTCAAGTAAAATCAAATTGTATATGGTGAAAAATTAACACAAAATAAGTTTTGTTTCTTGTTATTGCTTACTGGGGTCCTGCTATTTGGGTGAATTTTAACAATATTTTTAAAGCTTAGTTGTGTGATTTTATATAATGAGCTCCAGACTATAAGTGCTTCTTGTTGTCTGTGATAAGTTACACAAATAGATGTGGGTGATGGGTGTTGGCTTTCTCTGTGTGGCACCCCCAGAAATACTTTAATTAGCCTTTAGATCCAAACAGCAGTATGGCAGTTCAGCCTGGCTGGATGGCCTGGAACTTTAATCAAATTTTAATGCCACTAAAACCTTTAGCCTCTTGATGCTCTAAAACCCTCTCCACCAACCTCATAGTTTCCATGAGCCTCATATGATCCATGTGAAATGGTGTGTGTGTTGATGTATGACATTGTGAGGATATCATAATGGTCCCCATAATGATTTTTGTGTATTAAAAACATTTATATTCAAAAGAGATGTTTCCGTTTGATCACTGAGGTTAATGATAAGACTAATGCATAGAACTTATCAGAGAGAGAGAGAGAGAGATTGTGTGGATGGTTATGAGATTGCACACATCTCTGTGTGCTATATGCTTTCCAGTTGATTTAAAAAGTGCTTTTTTAGGTTACTGAAATTAGACATACAGCTAGATTTATGTGTTGTATAGTGTGGTGTGAGATTGTGTGTTTACAGGTTTTAGGGATGTGATGAGAATTGTACTGTGCCCCAAAAGATCTTTTTTGGCCTCTGACAAATATTTTGAATGGGAGAATCAGTTCTTATAAGCAACAGTGCATTCCAGTTTGTGTGTGTGTGTGTATGTGTGTGTGTGTGTGTGTGACCAGCAGGATCAAGTGGTCTTGCACTAGAACTGCCCGGGGTATGTAGGTGTGTGTGTGCTGACATCAGGATGAAGAGTGTGAGTCTAAGCTTACAGCTTACATGAGGCTAAAACACAGGACTGAAATAGAGATGCCAGGCTCTGGACTGTTGACCAGGTCAATACCAGCATCACATGTTCCACCTTATCTGTTATTCTTCGTCTCATTTGAGTAACTCTGTCTTAAATCTAGTCTAACAACCTGAATGTTAGAACTTCCACTGTGAAAAAGTCTCCGTCATGACGTTACTTTATTAAAGCTTTCATCAACTTTATTAACTCTAACAATTGTGATCATTAACATTTGAAAAGACCAAACATAATGATTATTTAATTCATCTACGGTACATCATTCAGATTCGTTCAACTTAAGAACAACATCAGAACAAATTCTCAAAGTCAAATTCTCTCTTAGTTGTTTGTAGCTTATTTAGATTTCAATTAAAAACTCCAAAAAAACATCTAAGCACAAGTGGCAGCTCTGCATTACTTACATAACTGTGAGTCAGCAGTCCAACATTACTAGCATCTACTGCATCTCTTATCCAGAGCAGCTTCCATTTTCTCATGACTTGGACAGTTTTCTTGGAGAAGCTTGAGGTTAAAATGAGCTTTTTGTTGGGGCCAATAGGAGTGGCACTGGTTTAGGTTCAGCTGGGATTGGAACCCCCAGTTTTTCAGCAACATGGCTTAGACCACCGCCCCATTATTCACAAACATTACTCGATTATTCTCCATTACTATGCAATTTACTAATCTGAAATGAAATATGTCAAGGCTCAGAGAAATGTGAACATTGTTATTTATGTCCTACACATCGAGTGGAATTCAATCCTTATTTAAACAGAAAGATATTACATCCCCTACATTTTCTCCTCAGTCATTTTCTGAAAACATTTTCTAAATGTTTGCATTTGTATAAAACGTCTGATCCTAAACACAATGCCATGCAAAATTCAACTTCCTTCCCTGCTTACAAATACTAGAATTAATCATGCAAAATGAAAAACATCTTCAGCTTGGTTTGAGGTAATTGTAAAGAGCTTTAAGTCCACCCTGCAACACCTCCTGTATAGGTTTGAGCAGCGGATTGTGGACTATGTGAAGCCCCTTGTCCAGTGGATGACAGGCCAACTTCTGGAGGTTCCTGAGCAGGTACATCTCCACCGGGACGCTCTGGAGCTCGTTGAAGTCGACATTGAGCAGCTCCAGCCTGCTCAAGCAACACAGGGTCCTGGGCAGCGTGTGAATGTGGTTCCCTTCCACAATCAAGATCTTCAGGTCCACCAAGTCCTGGATCTGGTCAGCGATGGTGTCCAGAAGGTTGTGTGCCAGCTGCAGGAAGACAAGGTTCCTCATGGCATAAACGCAGGACGGCACATGCGCCAGGCGGTTGTGGCTCAGGTTAAGCTTGGTCAGCTCCCTCATGGACGTCATGCTGGCCGGCAAACCAGTGAGCTGGTTGTTGGCCAGGCTGAGCACCTCCAGCTTGGAACAGCGACCAAGTTCTTCAGGAACCTCAGTCAAGCGGTTGTGGTAGGCGAATAGAACCCTGAGGTTCTGCAGTAACCCGATTTCGGGAGGGAGACTGGTAAGCTCATTGCCCCACAGGTTGAGCACTACCAGGTTCTCAAGCGATCCCAGGTCAGGGGGCAGGGCGTAGAGGGAGTTGAGAGACAGGTTGAGCTTCTCCAGTTCGCGAAGCTGCCAGAGGTCGGCTGGAGCCTCGTCCAGGCCCCTCATGGCTAGACTGAGGGTGTTGAAGCCGAAATGGGTGGTGGTGTGTTTGCGGATCCTCTCGGCTGACGAGAAGTTGTCCTCACGACTCCCCTTGCGCCTCACCTGCCGCTTTACGTCCTCAGAGGTGAAGTCTTTGGCCGGCCAGCTTCCCAGAACTCTGGGAGCGGTGTCTCTACGAGACTGCTGCTTTGATATCTTTTGCCTCAAGAGAAACATTGGAATATGGTGTGGGTGACTGGGTCGAAGTCTGAAGATTATTCAGCGCAAGAGGTAAAGGTCGACATCGCCAGCGATTGTCAGGTCTTCTTAAAGAGTTCAGTTGAACTTTACCTTCTCAAAAAAAGAAAAAAATGCAAGAAATGCCCTAGACGGCTGAGTCACTTTGCCTTTCACTCAACTTTCAAGAGTTTGAAGAAAAGGTTTGCAGTTCTTCAGAGCAGAAGAGTTTAGTCCGGATAAAGTTGGGGAAAACTTTCTCTCCTGGGCCAAGCAGAGCGATTTTGTTTGAGTTTGAGAGAGGATTGTGAGTCGATATTTAAAAGGAAGCATCATGGCAAGAGCCTTCTCCCTCCCTTTCTCTTTCCCTTCATATCTCTCTCTCCCTCTCTCTCTCTCTGTCTCTCTCAGAGCAGCTGTCATTGTCACTGTAGCTTAGAGATCACCAACCTCTTGGCTATACAGGTTCATAAGACACTCTAACTCTCACACACAGACTTCAAATAGATCAATGAAAAACTCTTAAATACACAAACTCAAGGGCAACCGCACGTTTTATATGTAATTCCTGTCTCTCTCTTTGTCCGTCTCTCTTTCTCTCACACACTCACACACTTTGACCAGTCCCACGTGGGTGTGTGAGATGTATGTGGCCTGTAAAACCATATCTGAAAAAAGCAACAGATCTTAGCAGCATTAGTGTAAAGCTACGCTGGATAAGTCCTGCTCTTGTCCCTGAAAAAACCAGCATGACATAACACAGGCCTGACCGTCACAAGTGACACTGAGATATGTGGCCATGATGGATAAGCTTGATCTACAGGAAACATCTGACATAGAGGAATAACATTTTGGAGCAACACTGCTTCTATTGGAATATTCTACATATCTGAACAGAAATATAAATCAGACATCATGTTCTGATCAAAGAGGTTTTTTAAAAAAAAGTATAAATCAAACGTTACACCTGGATACTGTTTTATTCTGTGACTTTCTGATTCCTGCTGTTTTTCCTTTACGCTGTCTAACTGTGTTTATTTACATAGTGGCTTCCCATCGTGATGTACGTTTGTGTGGTTTTCAGGTGGTTATTAGTGCCAAATTGGCCCCTAAAATTAGAATCTATCACATTTTTGGAGCTTTATGAAGTGTTCAGCCTTCATGCAGGGTTAGTGGTGGTCTAGTTTTTAGGATACTCGTCTCTGGACCAAGATGTGGGTTCGAATCCTATAAAACTATAAAAACTGTCGACTCACAGCAAGAAGGTCCTGGGTTCCATTGCTTTCTGTGTGGAGTATGTGTGGTCGTGTGGATTTTCTCCGGGTTTCCTCCTCCAGTCCTACATGTTGGTGTTGGTGTTGGTGGCCTTGTGGTAGGACACTCGCCTTTGGACCAAGAGGTTGTGGGTTTGAATTCGACCTCTGGCGTTACCAACATTGGGTCCCTGAGCAAGAAGACCCTTAACCCTAAATTGCTCTCAGGGGAACTGTCCCTGAAATTAGGAAATGTAAGTCGCTCCGGATAAAAGCGTCTGCTAAATGCTGTAAATGTAAGTTGGTTGGATACTCTAAATTGGCCCTGTAGGTGTCAATCTGTGTTTGTGTAAGTGTGTGTGCCCTGCGTTGTGTTGGCAACCACTCAGGATTGGTTCCCACCTCGTGCCCATAGTCCCAGCATGTGGTCACCGTGACCCTGATTGGTATTAAGTGGTTCATATAGTGACTGACTGAATGAATGAATAAATACATGAGGCAGAGCAAGCACAGATTATCTTATTCACCTGCCATGTTAAAGCTGCAGTCATACATTGGAGCAAATCACTCTGCTTTCTAGAAAGCTCAAAGTCAAAGTAAACTTTATTGTCATCTCTGCTATATACTGTACAGATATACAGAGAGACGAGACGACGTGGCTCCAGTTTTTACAGTGCAATAGGAAATAAAGAACAAATAAGGCATATGGAATAAACAATATATAAATAGAATACAAAATATAAATTTTAAACTAGGAATGGAATATTAAATGTAACTTTAAACTAGAGCTAGAAATAGAAGTAGAGGAGAGACAGTTTGGATGCAGTATTACCTACAAAAGTGGAAGTTGACTTTTACACTGGATGTGCAGGGGGTTAGAAACAGTTTCAATATGAAAGAATTCTGTATCCAGTCTTTTAATAAAACAGTATTCTTAAAAAGTATGAGTGCATTTAAGTTTTGTAGATATTTTAACAGTAGTGGACAGTGGTGGAATGTAACTAAGTACAAATACTTTGTTACTGTACTTCAGTACTTTTTCACGTATCTGTACTTAAGTAGAAATAATAATGAACACTTTTACTTTTACTTCACTACATTTTGTCGCTATTATCTATACTTTCTACTCCACTACATTTCTAAAATGCATTCTGTTACATTTTATTTGGCCCTGTCACTATTTTCTGCTGAAGTTGCCTAGGTTATGTGACTGTCTTGGAGGTTTAAACCAACCAGATTGATAGGTTATTTTATGTGAAGTCGCTTACCAGGGGGTCGCAACCTTAAGATGCTTTGCAACAGTTTTCATTTATCAATATGGGTGACGTATAAAACGTTTTGCTATCTTGAACTAGAGGCACTTGTCTGGGATTAATGGTAAGGTTCACCATCGACAATAAAGTTAGCTGCCATGCAAGGTAATGACCTGCTAGCTCACCTAGCAGCGATTTATGAACAGATACGTTACCCGATGTCCTGTGACAACTGGTCTTTTTTTAAATGAATAAGTTGTCCTATGTTTCGTCCCAGCTTGACTAGCGTTATATTCAGCGGTCACTTGATGACTGATGTGATGACTGATATAATATTATTGAAATATTGAAATAGACCATTAAGTGACAACATACTTCTTACTTTTACTTAAGTAGGGTTGATGATGTAGTAGTTTTACTTTTACTTAAGTATATTTTTTGCTGGTTAATTGTACTTTTACTTAAGTACTGACAGCCAGTACTTCCTCCACCTCTGGTAGTGGAGAACCAGGGTCTGTGCAATATTTTTCAATAATTTGTGTAGAAAGAGTTAGTTAGAAAGTGACCAGTGACCATTCAGTGTTCAATGGTTGTGCAAATAAGCGGCGGCAGTGCAAAAATTATTATAGCAGTGTTGTAGTAACAGTCATTTGAGGAGGAATTACATCTTTCCTAAGACAGTTTCAGTGCAGTTGAAACTGAAAGCTTGATTCTAAACACAATCTGTAAAGAGCCCGCTATTCAGACCACACAGTATGTTCCATATCAGAAATCGAACCTGAACTTGTGTAATAATCTCACGAATTAAAACTACATACCAACGTAGAAAGCCACATCAACGGCCTGTGACAAAGTACTCCAAAAACTCCTGAAAAAAGAAGAAAATACATCATGGTAAAATATGACGTTACCACAACATGTTTAAATAAAGTGTGTCGATATACAGTGTGATGGTTTCATAGGTTCGATAACTGTATTCAAAAGCCTTGGATGATAAGGCTAAAAAAATATTTCCTCAAGCTGCCAGTTTTGTGTCTACATTAGATTCAACAGAAGACAAAAGTCAAATGCATCTGCGCGCGCGTGTGTGTGTGTGTGTGTGTAAAAGCTGCACTCCCAGTCAACGGAAGCCCTCTGAGAGATGCCAAATGTAGAATAAAGACAGAGGGAGTGGGGTAACGGTGTGGTAAAGGAGTGTATAAATCTCAGTGTAAACTGGAGCATCATGATGAATGGAGCCTGCAGCGAGCCTAGAGGGAGAACTATCCAGGTTAACTCTCTCTGTAAAGACACCCCGGATCTAATGATAATGGAGGAGAGAGAGAGAGAGACATGGGTAAGAGACGAAAAGAGCTAGCAAACAGGAGACAGATACTAAACGTGAGTCAGAGGGAAAGGTACAGTCTATAGGCATTGCTGGAAAGATAAATAAACAATAAGTGTGTGTGAGTCGGTGAGAGAAGAGAGAGAGAATGAATAAAAGTTAGAAAAAGGCAGACAGACACTTAAAGTGTGCAGGAGCGAGCATTGCTATCTAGCAGTGTGTACGCATGCATTTCTATTTGCGTGTGTGTGTGTGTAAATAAGGGTCTGTAAAGTGTGTATTAGAGACAGTGCGTCAGCTGTGTGTGTGTGTGTGTGTTGCTGATGCAGCGCTGCATAATACAGACCAATTGTTCTGCTGACACCTACAGGCTGTGTGATGGAGCACCAGCGCTAGGGACTATCTGGGTCTCTCTCAGGGGAGATACGTACAATGTGGAACACACACACACACACACTCACGCATGCACACACTCACGCACTCAGTTCATCCATCACCACACAATACCCACACTTGTAGTAAAGACTACAGCACATCAGCCTGGGGATCATCAGCGTCTCTGATCTGCTAACAATAGCAAATAAACAAGAGAGAATCTAAAGGTGTGCGTGCTCGCGTTTGTCTACACGCCCAGTGAAAAAGTAAACTGGTCAGGAGGTTACCAGGTTAATATGCGTCATAAAAAGTTAAGCACAGGACCAACCTCCTAAAGGTTACACTACAACTGTCCCTAGACATTTACATCATTTAGTAGACACTTTCATTCAGACCCAATAGTGGTGGCACTGGAGGTGGGATTCGAACCCACAACCGCTTGGGTGAGGGGCAAGTAACCGCCCACTAGACCACCACAGCTTGAGCAGGAGTGCAGCCAGCAATCTCTGTGTTCAGAGGGCACGCTAATATCCGTTGCGGCACAGGTACTGGCACTTCTCATGTTCATGACAAACTTCCTGAATAGTTCATTGTGTTGTTGAGTCGGGGTGTTGTAATTAATCGCGTAATCGATGCATCACGATGTAAACGTGGACGATTCTGTATCGATGCAGTGGCAGACCTTAAGCGATTATATTTGATTTTTCGAACA